>FMBT01000733.1:0-18350 GCA_900095095.1 Fragilariopsis cylindrus CCMP1102
GCTCTAACGGAAGCGTTGGTTCCGTTTGCGTGATCTAATGCGTTTGACGCTACCGTTGGTTCGTATGTAACCTGTGACGGAGTCGAGAGTGCACAGAAAAGGTGCTCGTTCCCTATATGGTTGTCGCAAATTTTGTTGCAATGTTGTTGTACTTAGAACATTCGTGAATTTGAAATAAGCGGCATATAAGGATTCACTCCGGCGTTGAATTTGTACGGTGGCGTTGAATTTATCGTACGCTGGTGTCGAGCGTTGGAATGGAAGTTTGATTCCGGCATTGTCTCTTTCCCGTGGTAGCAGGTGGAGAAACCACATGTGATTTGTGAGCGAAAAGGTGTTTCGCGTTTTGCCTTATCATGTTAAAAGGTGATCGTAACGATGAGTTGTGCCTGACGGCGTGTGGCGAGCCAACCGTAAATGATAAAAGGTATGAGTGGCTGGCGCGTGCTGATAGTGTTTATAGCCCGTAGTGCCGGCTGTTTTGAAGGTTCGTCGACGTATGCGTCGAGATCCCTAAAGGCGCGCTTGTGTGCGGTGGTGTTTCCGTTGTTCCTCGTATCGTGGTAGTAAAGTGAAAGTGAAAACTAAAAATGACGTGCCGGTGGCAGTCCTTAAGTGCAATTGGCTGGTTTTTGGTGACGTGAGCGCGGCGTGCGCTGTCACAAAAATTTGGACCGAATCTGTATTTGTTTACTGCTTTTGCATTGTGATTGATGCGAGAGCTGATGGTGTCGTTGCACCTTTGGTTGTCCTCTCGGTGTGTACCGGTGTGAGGATTATGAGACCGGAGGTCGATTCTTGAACAAGACGATGGCAGACCGTTGCTCCGCTGTGGAGTGTGGTGCTATGGCGCTGTCGTTGTTCAAATGTTTGTGTTGTACTGTCTACAACCCACCCAAGTATTGATTTTCGCGTCGTCGTGGCTCTGGTGTCGAGTTTTTTGACGGAAATTGGTGGTTCCATTGATCTGTGTCCTGTTGTGAAGTGTGTGTTGATACTCTTACTGTTGGTGTAGCCCAAGAAAGCATATACAGTAAGGTTACTTCAGTCGAGTCTTTTCGACGACATAGGTCAAATCTGACAAAGAATGAGAGTGTAATAGGTGTATACTATTTCACTCTGCCTCCGCCTTCCTTGCGCGTAGGTTGTACGCGCAGGAGGCGAATTCATCACTGCACTTGCTGGACGCGTGTCAAGAAATTCCCTTGAGGTCTTTAAATTATTCAACGATTTGACAGACAGAAGTAACAACAACACAACCTAACACTTTGCTACTTTGTGTTTACAATACTTGTACCTATTCGACCCCCCCGAAAAAGTTGATATATAACGAAAATAGTATGGCCGATGATAGGAAAGCGAAACTGAAGGCATTAGCAGCTCGTGCCGGTCGCGTCAAAGAAGCGCGTAAGAATGACGATGACGATGACAACAAACAACAACGACAAAGGAGATGGAGATGAAGCACTTGTTGTACCAACAACGAAAAAGGTTGTTGTTTTTCGTAATTATGCACCGAATGACAAATCCTTAACAATCAACAACATGAACAAGATCAAGAACAATCATCATCGGATCCCTCATCAAAGAGACAAAAAACGGGTGACAACAACGATACGTCATCGTCATCACATGCAGCACAAGTAGTGGCGCCGGTATCATTCCTCTAAAGCACTTCAGAATGCATTGTTAGAGGCGAAACAAGATACAATAACAACAACAGCAAGCAGCTACTGTTGCAGTTACTAGTATGGCTCCTAAAAAGATTAATTGGGATTTGAAACGTGATATTAGTGATAAACTAGCAAAATTAGAACGAAGGACACAAAAAGCTATTGTTGGTATGTTAAAAGAACGATTAGAATTAGAGGCAACAAAAGCTGTTAATGATTCCGATTCTGATGATTCTGACTTGGATTGAATTGAAATAAACTAGAAAATGGAATGAAATTTCAAATCCATCGCTGAAGGAATAAATCAATATCAGGATAAATTAATAGGAAGGGAATCATGTACTGTGATAACAGATATAAAAAGTAATTTCTATACTAAATACTTCTACAGTATAAATGCTAATAATTGACTCAAATTGTTTATATTATACTATGCTATACTATATTATAATATATAGTACTAGTGTATATTTATATAGTTTATACTGTTATCTACAATTCTTGAAGCGATTTTTCTTATTCTTCTTCACACCAGACTTTTCACGTTTCTTCTTTTTTAAGTCCTTATTATCGTCATCTTTGCTTTCTTTATTTGTATTTGATGGACTTGTATCGTCGGTATTCATAAAGTCATCAATTGCCAGCTTCACTCCAACGTCATCTCCTCCACCACTGACAGGTGAATCTGGACTTCGATCGATAACAAATAAAGTATTACTATCTTGGTTCTTACTACTATTGTTGTAACTGGGACGTATTTTTTTTATGGGTGGAGGTAAATTCAATTTTTCACGTGTAGCTTCTGTCATTGGTCGTCCTTGGTAGTTAGGGTTTCCCTAGTTAGATGTGCAGGTTTTTCATCTTTAGTACGATTATCTTTATAAATATTCTTTTGTCGTGACCGTACCTTCTTACGTTTCTTTTTGGCGCCCGGGTATTTTTCGGTGTTGTTGTGAGTGATTAATCCAGCAGAATCTTTGGTATCATTAGCAGCGGAATCTCTGGTTTCGTCGTCCTGTCCATGAGCTGAATTTTCAGCGACTGGTTCAAATACTTCCACCTGTGTTGCTGCTGCTGATGTTTCCTCTTGTTGTTTTTGTCTTTGTCGTTCCTTTTTGCCTAGTTTTTTCTTAGGGTTTTTGCTTCCTACTATAACTTGATCATTCGTTAGTTTATCAGATGAACCTGAAACACTTTTTCCCTTCTTTGATAAAGTTGATTTTTCTACGATATTCGTTCGTCCACCGTCTATCATTTCGTCGTCGTCGTCATTAACGCCATGATCACCACCGTCGATATAATTCTCGTCCTCCTCGTCGTCATCAACATTATCTTCACGAGATCGTCTTTTTCTTCCAACATTCAATATTTTTTTGCTTAGAGCATCGGATGATAGTAACTTTTTAGAATCATTATCAACATCGGTACTTGTACCAACACCTCCTCTTCGTCGTTTACCTTTACTGCCAACTACGTGTCCTTCTTTCGTGGCACTACTGGATGATATTGTCGATTTATTTTTCGTTTCGTCGTTCCCAAAGAACTTATCCACCGCAGAAAATCCAGAAACGTCAAATTCAGCCGCCATCTTCTATATCTTTCTATTTTGTTATATTGCTAGCTAGGCTATCTTTTTGTGGAGTTGTTGTCTTATTAAAACAAGAAAATAAACAATGTTATCTTAGTTTTTGTATTTTTTTCTTGGTTTCAAGAGTGAATGTGAATGAATATAATGAATGAATGGATGTATGGCCACTGAGAAAATATGATATGAGCGAAGCGAGGTACGGACGAAAGTAAATTAATTTTCCTACTAGTAGTACATTTTACATTCTTGTAGTCATACTTAACGCACGTTACCGTAACAGTTATAGTAGAAGCTTCCGAGAAAATGCTCTAAATTAGACGAACAATTAAAATAGAATTTCTCATCGTGTTGCTCACTCGAAAGGTGATGCAACAACATTCTCTTGCTACACTAGTAAAGTAATTTGAAACTGTTACAGACTACCCCCATCATTTTCTGCGAAACTGGCTTAAAGAAGAGAAAGTTTCGGGTCCGAAGTTTGAAGCGTGATACTTTATTTTGTATTCATAAAATTCGAACATCATTATTCTGTTAAACCTTCTTTAAAATAATGAACTGCAATTCCGATACTCATCCGGCTCCTCCGGTTTCTCCCGAGACGGATGATGATACAACAGAAAAATTAGCTGGTGAGGATATAACAGAAGAAAGTATAGAAGTGGAAAAACCGAAGAAGCGCGTTTTCATAGTGAGTAAAGTTGAGACAAATACTAATTCCGACGACAACAATTCGCATCAATACCCTTCAGCAGAACAACCTTTGGAAGCAAGTTCGGATTCATGTGGACAAAAGACTCAGACCGCTGAGGCTCTATTGTCAAGCGAGGCAACAGTATCATTAACGGAAATTTCGGAAGATCAAATTTCGGAGGAACCACAAAACCTTGGGGATGATCCTCCTGTAGCTATATGTACGACGACGACGTCGACAAATGCGGGAAAATCAAATAAAGTTAATGGCGATTCAAATGCTAACCATACTACGACCACAAGTAATATAAGTGGTCTTTCGAATACTTCTCGTCCAAAACCACTAGACAAGAACTCATCATCACGTGCATTATCTACACCTGTTTCAACTTTTGATACGGGATCTATAGGGTCTCTTCCTTCCGCCCTCGATAGTAGCGTTGGTCGTAGCGACGCTCCCAAGAATAGAATGGAAAAGGATGATCCTTCACTGATTGAAACGAGGTCATTGCCATCAACATCTCAGCATCAACAGCATATAGAAACATCTCATGTACAAAAAATAGAATCGTCTTCCGTGTCAGGACAATGCACAAACCAGAACGGAACTTTAGGAACCGCAATTCAGCAGCAGCAGCAGCCGCCGCCACCGCAACAGTCGGATAAGCAGGAAAATGCATTCAATTATGACCAATCTACTCAAGCGCAACAAGTGGTGTCACAACAACCACAACAGACAGTATATTATCAAATTCCTCAGATTCCCAGTGTTGTAACCCTTCCGGTCGACTCGTCCCAGCATGATAGTACCCAAAATAATTACAGTACGACCCAACAACAACAGCCACCACAGCAGCAGCAGCAACAGCATCATCATCAACAACAACAACAACATATACAACAGATACAATACAAGCATCAAAACGAAATAGAAGCAGGAGATCAGATTATTGGGATGGTTGGGGCGATACCCATAATAAAATTACAAAGCGGAGGTATGCATTATGTGAAGAAAAAGAAGGGTCGCTTCAGTTTGTTACAAGAGACACCGGTTATGCCTAATAATAGTGTGCCAGCTGGTGTTTCTTCTAGAAGTCAATCGCCTATGCCTCCGAGGGATACTAGTGCGGGGATAGCAGCATCACAAACTTTTGGTGGAAAAAGTGCGCCAACGGTAAAAAAGAAAGGCAGATTTTTCGTAACCAATGTAAAAGACCCTGGCTCTATACTGCCAAACCTTCAGATCCAAGCTACTACAGGAGCATTGATAGTAAACGAAAATGATATCAGTGCAGTACGATTACAACAGCAACAGCAGCAGCAGTTTCAACAACAGCAACATCAACAAGTATCACCATTACAAAATCAGCCAGTTTCTATCATCCATCAAAATATACAACAGTCGAATGTTTCTCAGATTCCTATGCAACCGGTTGTGATCCAGCCTGTTACTACCATGCAGCAAGTGTACGAAATCTCGCAACAGCAACAGGTTCAACAGAATTATACTCATTTTCCGGTGTCGGCAGCCCAAGATAATCAGCAGCAGTTCTCCCAAGCACCGATGCAAAACAATCAAAATGTCGCGTCCAACAACGTACAATTTTCGCAAATCCCTGTAGAATCTTATCCTCAGAATCAGCAACAGTACGTTCAAAATCTGCCACAAGTCCAACATACAATAGATCCATCTGTATATACGGTATCAGGACCAATATCTGTTGCTCCGGTAGCTCAGATACAGCACGATTTCCAGCAACAGTATCTCCATCAACAACAGATACCTTTTTCTACGAATGGACCTCCGACTTCTCTATCTTATAACGTGCCTACTCCACCTCCTACTCCTGGGGGTGTAACCTCACAATTAAATGTCCCGTCGCCGATGCACAGTCGTTCGTCATCTCTAAATTCCTCATTGCCAATTGCACCGATCCTCAAGCCACCAACTTCCACAAATACAGACAAACAGCAGCAACAACCACCACATCAACTAAAAACAGTGAGCAAAAAAAAGAAAACCGTCCAAGGAAGAAGTGGCAAAGTACCCCAAACTATTGGTAGCAATGGCACATGGAGCTCAGTGGGACTTGGAAAGGTTTTTTACCTTATGGAACAGATGAAAACGGAGGTGACAGAGGCTGATCAATGCATCAAGTCGCTTCAGACGGATATGAAACTATTGGTGAGATTTTACATGTGTACTGTACTTTCGTATGTTTCTTTAATGTTTATACTCACATGAATCATGTTTTGATCTCGTTTTCTTTAGCGTGATAACAATAAAGACTTGGAGGCTAAAAATAGGGAGCTAGATAAGAAATTACGTGATGAACAGGTACTCCGAGAGAAGGTTGAGATGCGAAACTTGGATCTCAGAAAGAAATTACGTGATGCAAAGGGTGAAACAGCAAAAGCTGGGAAGCAGAATGGAAAAAAGGCAAAAGAAGAAAAAGAAGGCCCACGTCAAGATACTGAATCAAACTCCGAGAAATTACGTAACGGAAACGTCAGTTGTACCGTTACAAGTAAGTCTCCTGAAAAAATGAAACTTGTAACAAAAAAAATCACTACAGTGAATGGATCCTCGCCAATAAGAGACACAATCGCGAGTGATGCAAATGCGGTAACAGGAAACTCAATATCTCATACTTCTACAGCGATGTTGCCGTCGTCACCAGTACCACAAAAATCAAAACTTTTTATAACCAATCAAAAAGAGAAAAATGAATCGAAGAATGCACCTGATACAACAACTCGCCCGAATTTGAATAGAATCAACGGTGGTGGAAATGAAATTGAGGTAAGAAGTCGGACGACTTCGGCAGGGGCACCGCCGTTCATACCTCCTCTTCGACCGCCCAAGAATACACCGAAACCTACTGGCCACAAACACAGTCAAAGTCTCCACGATTTTGATCCACTGAAATCAACGGTGCCAGTCATCTCATTTCCCACACCTCCTTCGCTTGAGGCATTGCCTATCAAACGTTCTCTCACATCTGATAGTATGAACCCAATGTCTGAAATGGGGAACACATTCGTAAGTCAAGATCCGTTTGTTGTGCTTGGAATGGCACCATCTACCATACGAGCTACTGAAGGAACGATTGACCAACACCCGTCACCTGCCCCTGGAAAACAAACGCTTGTCGCGAACGGGTACCACGGATTGCAGCATCAACAATTTATGGTTGTCCCACGACAAGAACCGATCATGTTTGACCAGCTGACAGGTGGAGTGCAGCAACAGATAGTAGCGAATATTGGTGGCCAATGGGCAAATACTTACCCACACCAACATCAAGGAAATGCCTTGCAGAGTCAACAATTTTCCGGAGGCCCATTACAACAGCAGCACATGCAACAGCAAATACAGCAACAGTTACATCAGCAGCAGCAGCAAATACAGCAACAGCAATTACAGCAGAATCAACTACACCAACAGCATTTACAGCAGCAGCATCAAACCCACCAAATGAATCTAAATCCAGCTAATTCTTTTGATCCATTTTCAAGGACTTCCTAGTATATGATTCAAAAACAACGGCACTGAAGAGTACTTCTTGAAGGATTCGCTCCTACAAATGTAGGAAAAGTAGAGATACTAGAATACTAGCTAATAATTTTCTAATACCTTTACCTCTCAGGTGATTCAAAATATAAGTCACACACATTTTTACTGGTATGAACAGCTTCTATACTGACAATAGCTCACTGATAGTAGCAGTAAACTACGTACAATGGAATATTATATAAAAAATATGATATATATAGATATAAGTGCACCTCACACAAGCGATCAAAAATTGAGCTATCGGCAAGAGTATTTCGTAGATGAGAGATGTATTTTGTTCTTCCAGTCAATTTTTCTGCTATGCCATATTTCTTTTTAGTTTTCATCAACCACCAACATCTTCTCATCTTCTAAATCTTCTTTCGCACAATTTTTTTCAACAACAACAAAAATTAACAGCAACAACAAAAATAGTTCTCTATTTCCAGTCGCCTTCTTAAAAATCGTGACTCATCGCGCACAATCTTCGACAAATTATTCTCAACTTGACACGCAGGTCCAGCAAGTGCAGTGATGAATTCGCCTCCTGCGCGTACAACCTACGCGCAAGGAAGGCGGAGGCAGAGTGAAATAGTATACACCTATTACACTCTCATTCTTTGTCAGATTTGACCTATGTCGTCGAAAAGACTCGACTGAAGTAACCTTACTGTATATGCTTTCTTGGGCTACACCAACATTAAGAGTATCAACACACACTTCACAACAGGACACAGATCAATGGAACCACCAATTTCCGTCAAAAAACTCGACACCAGAGCCACGACGACGCGAAAATCAATACTTGGGTGGGTTGTAGACAGTACAACACAAACATTTGAACAACGACAGCGCCATAGCACCACACTCCACAGCGGAGCAACGGTCTGCCATCGTCTTGTTCAAGAATCGACCTCCGGTCTCATAATCCTCACACCGGTACACACCGAGAGGACAACCAAAGGTGCAACGACACCATCAGCTCTCGCATCAATCACAATGCAAAAGCAGTAAACAAATACGGATTCGGTCCAAATTTTTGTGACAGCGCACGCCGCGCTCACGTCACCAAAAACCAGCCAATTGCACTTAAGGACTGCCACCGGCACGTCACTTTTAGTTTTCACTTTCACTTTACTACCACGATACGAGGAACAACGGAAACACCACCGCACACAAGCGCGCTTTTAGGGATCTCGACGCATACGTCGACGAACCTTCAAAACAGCCGGCACTACGGGCTATAAACACTATCAGCACGCGCCAGCCACTCATACCTTTTATCATTTACGGTTGGCTCGCCACACGCCGTCAGGCACAACTCATCGTTACGATCACCTTTTAACATGATAAGGCAAAACGCGAAACACCTTTTCGCTCACAAATCACATGTGGTTTCTCCACCTGCTACCACGGGAAAGAGACAATGCCGGAATCAAACTTCCATTCCAACGCTCGACACCAGCGTACGATAAATTCAACGCCACCGTACAAATTCAACGCCGGAGTGAATCCTTATATGCCGCTTATTTCAAATTCACGAATGTTCTAAGTACAACAACATTGCAACAAAATTTGCTACAACCATATAGGGAACGAGCACCTTTTCTGTGCACTCTCGACTCCGTCACAGGTTACATACGAACCAACGGTAGCGTCAAACGCATTAGATCACGCAAACGGAACCAACGCTTCCGTTAGAGCTATATTTCCTTGCCCTAACGCTCAAATGAACAACATTTGACAAAGATTTACTTAAAATATTCTTTTACACTCTAGTATTCCACCGAAATTTTACTTGTATTTACGTTAATCTACACGACTTTCATAGCATTTCCGTCGTTCATTTCAAACCTATTAAATGTTCCGGTCTCCTTCTAGTCACAAAACAAACTTGACTTCAAATCAAAACCTTCTTTGCAACTCAAACAACATCAACGTTTTCTTAGCAATCATGTCTCTTCAAAACACACTTGCATCCCTCCTTTTGTCTGAGGCACATCGCCCAGCACAGGACACAGCGTTGTTCAACACAGCGTCGTTCGAAACAAACTCGGAACATTTCCCCATCTCGGATGCTTGGTGGAACACCGGATCCATTTGCGTTGCTATGCTCCAACACGAACCAGGAGTGGTAACAGCGATGATGATCGTAGGAGTTGAAGGTGACAAACGTTACGCCATCACTCTCGAGTCCACTCCGAAACTCGTCGAATTCACCACCGACGACCTGATGCAAATCCCTATGAAGTTAGCAAAAGTCAGCACCCAAAAAGACACAAAACTTTTTGTCCCTGCATCATGCGCCAACGGCCTCCGCCGTGGTCTTCGCATTGCCCCACTCCGAACGGAGTACTTGCATTTCGCTTTCAACGAGGACGCCACCCCTCGCCATCCTCATGAATTCTACCATGCCCTGAAGGATATCAAGGACGGCAATGTCCGCATGATCCAAGCTTGGGCAAAGGCAGCTTGCCTTAAAACCAGCTCACTCACAATTCGAAGTGCAATCGAACTCTCTCCTACTATTCTGCCACAGTTTGCCGATCCAATCGCATACCAGAAGTACCGAGACATCTCTGATGCCTTCGTCGATGAAGATGATGCTCACGACGTCTTTGTCGCTGCACTCTTAAAGGAATTCAACCCAATCATCCGAATGGAGCCAGATAACGCCGCCGTTACTGAGGACCGTCCACAAGCTCAAACTGAACGTCCACCACAGCCAGCAGACGACGACTCCGACATCGAAGACGTCACTCCGGCATACGCAAGTCGCAACAATCAGGACCGGCAACACACCCGCCGACCAAGTACCACGTCTCCTTACAACGAGCAACGTTCTCAGGGACGCTACCCAAACAGGTGCGTCCAATGGAACACCAGCGACAACCTCGAATGCCCTCCACTAGCATCGGAACATTTCACAGCACGCACGAACTACGCTGCCATGGATTCCAACAGCTACAACAACAATTCTGGGACCCATCCTTGGACTCAAACTCCAAGAAACTCATGGGGAGCTCACTCGGGACCACCTTCTATCAATCGGCACAGCACAGGCACCTCCACCTTCAGGTCACGTGAACCGAACATTTTCACCACTTCCACCAGAGCAAGCTCTAGCCTGAGTCCCTTTGGCTCCAGTCCGTCATCGAGCGCGGCCGATAAACTCAAAGAACTCAGCGAGTTGTGCACTCAACGTCCACCAACAACATCAGAAATGAACCAGTGGAACATTCTCAATGCCATGATCGGTTCACCTACTACATCGGCCACTGACGAAACCAAGAAGAATTTCTTAGGCATGCAACAGTTTAGCGTCCTTGCATGGGCAAACGTACATCCAAACGACGTAGATTACCTTAACAATCACAACAATTACTTTTGGCCTAAACTCAATGCTTGCAAAAACAAGCCCGACGCACGGCACGTCGTACGAACGGAGATGTTCCAACATCTCATACACAAGCACCCGAAACTCATCACCTGCCTCCACGACGATTTGATCGAGACCATCATCAACTTTCGCTTCAAACCGGTGAACCTAGAAAGCGACAAACCAACATTAGGATTAGGTCCTATGGCATTCGTACCTCGAGATCGCCGGGAAATTGAGATGATGTCTCATCAGATATCCATCAACGAACAATCCGATTCACCAACAACTTCGGATATTGACAAAACACGCCTCGGGCGTCCAAAAATTCAGATGGCGCCTCCGGCACCACCTCTACCATCGAATCATGCGCATTGGTCAATGATTTTTTGTGGGCTCCCAGATGCCCTTATGTCAACCTCGCACAGGGCAGCCTTCTAGCACTGTATGAGGGAAATCAGCATTACGAACACCAAACCAGTTTCGGCACCACCGTCGGTGCAGAATGCCTATTCCAGCTCACACGCGGAGCGGAGCAGTTCTTCGGCCAAGCTACAAGCGAACGCCAACTACTCCAAGGACAGTTACCGACCTTAAATTTCAATTTCCTCATCGAGGGTATCCGAAACAACAATCTCAACACGTCACAAACGCGTCCTTCGCTCTTCGTACCAGCGCAAACGAAAGCACGTCCTGCACCAGGAACACCACGTGGTCCAAAAACACCCAAGGTTAAGGGTCAAGGCAAAGGCGCACCACCAGCCACGCAACCAACAAAGTCTAGCACTGTTACTCGTCAAATGGGAAACGGCATGACCACGCTTATCAACGATTGGAAAAAGGCACACAATAAGGCCCGTATGCCTAATATATTAGATTTTAGAAAGGCAAGCGACATTGCTGACGACGCAGCGCTCCAAACGCTACTCAATCTCAACGCCGCCACCTGCATCCGCTGGGCACTACTAGGTAGCTGCCGCAGTAACTGCAAACGCGATCATCCTCAAACAATTGCAGGCTTTGCAGAAACAGCGGCAGAGGACATCCTCCGCAAAGGTCTTCCAGAGTAAGACACATCTTGCTGCTCTACGCGTACGCGTGTATTTACATCTCTTTACGTTTCTATACTAAACTACCTATAAAATACTTTTTGCCATCACTAAATCTATTCTATTCTTATATTCCTACTCTGCTTCTCGCGCTATAACAAAGACGCCCTAACCTAGAACATAGGCCAGCGGCACCTCGGGTTAGCAACAGTCAGAGATACTCACATCAGCACAACACTCGCTACATCTCCTGCAATTCCCGAACAAACGGGCATTCGAGGATAACAAACAACTCAATCGACTAGCTGCCAACCACGAAACTCTTCCACTCAGGAAATCATAGACCACGCAACGCCATCGAGCAATCCATGTTTCACAGCTACCGACAGCACCACCTACGCCTACCCCAGCGCAGCTACCTGCTACACCTCCACCCCTGCGACCACGAGGAGGAGGACCATCAACGACTGAACCACCGGCACACACGCCAATACAAAGTAAGTTACCAAAATTTAAGGGGCTCATGCTCCCGCGTCATGAAGTTTTAACACACCCTGCAGGTCCAGACCTCCTCCGATACGCAGTCGATGGTTGCCCTGTTGACTGTGGCGACCAATGGTCTCGCGAACGAATCGAAGCAGCAATCGAAAAAGGAGCCCATGCCAGCGCAGAAGCTCCAGGAGCAGCAGAAGCATGTCGTAAAGAAGCACTCGAAAGAGTTGCTGACGGATGCTGTCGCCTCGTCACTTGGGACAAAATCAAACACAACATCCCTCCTAACTTAAAGGTCTCACCAATAGCTGCAGTACCGCACAAGTCTCGTATTTACCGCATGATCCTGGATTTGTCATTCCAAATCACGCTGAACGGCAAAAAGCTACAATCGGTAAACGAAACTTCCGACAAATCTTTAGCACCACAGCATGCCATGTACGAACTCGGCAACGTCATCCCACGCATCATTTGGGCAATGGCAACATCGCACGACACCACAACACCATTTCTGTTCACGAAAGTCGACCTCAAAGACGGGTATTGGCGGATGTGTGTTTAACAGCGACGACGCCTGGAACTTCGCTTACGTCCTTCCAGGTGGTCAAAAATCAGATCCAATCCAGTTGGTCATACCGGAGGCCCTACAAATGGGATGGGGAGAATCACCCCCGTTTTTCTGTGCAGCAACCGAAACGGCACGCGACATTGCACAGGAAAAATTCGACAACCATACTCCGGTCCCAGCACAGCCTATGGAGGACATCATGATGGACATCGATTGGAACACCGTCCCAAGTCCAGTCCCTCCACCAACAACAGAACGTTCCAAGCGCCAATTCGTCAACCTTCTCGAAGTGTACATCGATGATTTCATCGGCCTCATTCAAAGCACAAACAAAGATCATCTGCTCCGATTTTCACGCACAATCCTCAGCGCAATAACGGACGTTTTCCCACCACCAGAAATCACCAACAGTGCAATGGGTCCACCAGTTTCCATTAAAAAACTCATTGCCGAAGGCACTTGGGAAATAAGGAAGAAATCCTAGGATGGTTGTTCGATGGCATCGCACGAACTATAGAACTGCCAGAAAACAAAGGCAGAACTATACGAACCGAAGTCAAGCGTATACTGCGAGGAAAATCCAAACGAGTACCAACACGAGACTTCCAAAAAGTTCACGGCAAACTCCAATTCACATCGATAGCAATCCCATGTGGCAAACCACTTCTAGGTCCCTCTCGACCAGGCCATCGCCATTCTGCAGAATCGACACACACAGCACATCATGTAACGTTGACAGACGACATTCGACTCTGCCTCATTCAGGGATTGGATTGCACTCCAATACCTGACAGTTCGACAGTTAGGACAACGCCCTCACACGTCAACGAATTAGTGTTGCACAAAGCTTCGTATCAAGGTTTCGTCGATGCATCAAAATGGGGCGTAGGAGGAGTATGGTTCGGAGGAACAAACCAAATTTCACCAATCGTTTGGTTCTGGGAATGGCCTACAGAGGTTCGAAACAATCTCGTCACCTCCTCAAATCGAAAAGGCCGCCTAACCATCTCCGATCTAGAACTAATGGGCATCCTGCTCCACTGGCTCGTCCTAGAAGCATCGGTGGACAACGACACTCTTACACACTCCAGCATCGCCATTTGGTGCGACAATCTACCAGCAGTGTCTTGGATATACAAAATGCGCACCAGCACATCACCGGTTGCTTCACGCATACTTCGAGCCTTAGCAGTTCGACTCCAGCATCAACAATCGGGTCTACTCGCAATCGACCACATCTCAGGAATTTACAATATTATGGCGGACGTCGCTTCACGCAAGCATGTTTCTAACCCTACACAATTCCTCGATTATTTTACAAAAACTTTCACTCCTCCTCAGGGAAACTTCTGGACTTTGTTCCAATTTCACGACAATCTATTATCAAAGATCTCTTCCGAGATGTTGAACGCTCCGTCGTCCTTGGCATCGTGGAATCAACTGCCAACGAAAAAAGGCGTTTTTGGTCGGCTTGGTGCAATTTCCTCGGACTCAACTTTCCCAAACTTGACCCAAAAATGCGTGCTCTCACTCCACCTCAACGAGTCGAACTGCTGGCTGCCTTCGCCCACCATGTGCGTTCCGGAGGCGTTTCTAGACGAACTCAGCAAGTTCGCACCCAAACAGTCGAGGTGGCGCTTCGCGCCATCAGCACGATGTTCCAAATGGACCATGAACCTAGTCCCTTGGTCACGTCGCAAGGAAAGTATACGAAAAAAATCGGCCAGCTTCTTGAAAGCTACCGACGCGAAGATCCTCCGTCAAAACCGAAATTAGCTATACCGTTATCTGTCCCAACATACTTAGTACTCTCGGGTCTGTCGTCCAATGCACCCAAGCAACAAACAGTAGGAAATATGGCCACCATAGCTTTCACTACCTACTCCGAGGAGGAGAATACACGTTCGTCGATCCCAAGCAACGACGAAGAACTAAACAGTTTCGAGTCTGTGACGTAACATTTTGGAACAACAATACCATCCTACCGCACTCACTCCCAATCGACGTTTTATTTCGTGAAGCAACAGAGGCTACCCTCCATATCTCGAATCAAAAGAATGGCAAAAGAGCACAAACAATTCACCAAGATGTAACAGATACACCACCTTGCCCAGTTCATGCCTTAATACGTCAAATAAAACATATATTAGCGCATACAACAAATACCGCTACAATTATAAGCACCTTTTTCGACAAGAAATATCCAACGGACGAGCGCTACGCACTGGGTGCATGACACGCGCGTTACAAAAAGCAGTCACACATCTACGCCTTGATCGACAAGGCATTCACCCAAGCGAAGTCAGCTCACATAGCCTGCGAGCCGGCGGCGCGACAGCCATGCATCTAAACGGAATCTCGGATCGTACCATACAAAAAATGGGACGCTGGAGCAGCGATACATTCCTCATATACATACACGAACAAATCGCCGCTTTTTCAAGGGGCGTATCTAAACAGATGGGCCAGCACGTTAATTTCAAAAACATACGACGCACGTTTGAGCCAATCAACTCGCCAGAACTCCGTATCGCAACAACGGTGGCAAAACTAGTAACGTTTACATTTTCCGCGATTACTACACCATCACACAACAAACCCAAAACGGATATTCCACGTTGGTTTATACAAACTACTTTGTACGCTTAGCACCGTTTACCAACAGGCTCATAAAAACCTATAGCCATGAACAACAAAGAACCAGCGCCAATTTCTAACCAGCACAAGCCCCAGCAGCGTTATCGCTACCCGCCTCCGCGGGAGTCGCTCCAATTTCAGATTCATCTACCGAAACGGACGACTTCCAACGTGGAAATCACAACAACCGACACTTCAAATACACGAGAATCAGCGACGATAGTGAAATCAACTTTGAGAAAACAAACAACAATCAATAATTTCTACGTGAAACGACCACTGCAGATAATCAGAACAAATCTGAAAGCTCACAATCCAAAAAAGAGGCTTCACACAAACGCTTCTTCTACACCATCATCAACAAATTCAACCAATTCTGCAACAATGGTATCAACACCTCCACCAAAACGTCCAAAGTTTCCAGTTCCAACTCAGCAATCCATGGCATCCATGGCTCAACTCAGTGGACTCACACCGGAACAAATGGAAACAGCATTCAAACAAGTACAGGCATTCGCGTCACCACGTTACGTCACTCCTGCCGCTCATCCTCGACAGGATCAGGCCCCTTTTGTCAGAGTACCACCTCGTAACCTCAACAACAACTTTCCAGAGTATGCCGCCTCGGACTACGACTACCACAGCGCAGCTGAGTCCATCTCATCCGGTTCAGACGATTCTGTGGGACAACACCATCGTTCAGCCCGCCCTATTCGTCAAGAAAAACGGGTTGGACTCACGAAGCGACACGGTAAAGGTAGCAACAAGTGGTTCAAGCCAACTGAAGTCATCGAGGCACTTCAACGACACTACGCTTTCGCGTTGGACATGGATACAGGCTACGACTCAACTCCGGCGTTAATCGCCTCCAACGCATTTTCTCCTTGGCGACCAAAATCGTAGGCACAACTTTGTCGCCAGACCAAATCTCAGTTATTGCAAAGGGCAAAGCTGACCTAGTCGATCCATCAACCCGCGTCAACCGTTTGAACCTCCAAACTGTCACAACCCACGATGTAGACCACTACGATACACATGGGGTTGGATTCGAACTCCATGACATTCTCCTCGGAATCAGAGGCAGTCTCTACAGCGATCCACGGAATCTCCCACCAAGTAACTGTGTCATCATCTTGCAATGCGAAGCAAAAGTACCCAAAATCAGTGGGACCTGTTACGAGCACGCACTTTTCCTCCCCGACATCCTCATGCTCATCACCATCAACGATTTCGTTGATATGAAGGATAAACACCAACGTGTCCGAAACACTTGGATCATGAGAGATCAGTTCTACGAGGAAGTCAAAAATACTACCCTACTAGCCGGTAGACGCGACGTCTGCAACAAGCGCATCGGAGGAAAGATCTTTGGAGGAGGAGCAGGAACGACTGTCACATTGAAACGAGCAGTCATCGTTTCCAAAACTCCATAAGACACAAATGCACCACCATTTGCGTCCACCAACAACACATTCATCCAACCGACTCTGTACAAAAGAGTCAACGATAGCAACGAAAGCATCGACACACGTGTCTGCATCGTCGAGCGCATCTTTACTTAAGCACTGACGCTATACATAAGACGTCAACAACAATACTCTGATTTCACGACACAGCTTAGCCACTGTCGAACAACATCAGCAAGATATTCGTTTATAACCACATTCAATTCTAATACATATAATTTCTGTAATGATCAACAACATACTACATCTATAACCTAGTCAGTAACAACTCTAGAACTACATAGATTCCAGCACTAGTATTTTCTATTACACGAAAAACCTCCATTCAGTCCGACTATTATATACTCGTACCTCAATCTAGACCCGCCTCTAACGCGGACTAACACACCCACGTTATTGAGGATCTAGATTACAGGTTTTCCACGATCATGGGCCTTGCCACCTACGGTAGCTTTGGTTTGTGGAGAAAGCATTTTTCAGTATTCATAGTAGCACACGGATTCGAAGCCAAATTCCCCTCAAAAAGGGAAATTTGACGCCGGACCCCAGCGCCACCATAGTTCACCTATGATTCAGTCCCGAGTCGTTTCACGACCCAACAATCAACCATAGGAAGAATCGGAAGACTGTCTGCTCCAGAAGAGAGTAGACCCATAGATCTGTGTTACGACATTGGTAAAATATAACAAGGAATGAATCACGAGCGGATTGTCTGGTACCTAACTTAGGCTAAATTATTGGTCTTTGTGTCACTAATTTAGTTGACACGCAGGTCCAGCAAGTGCAGTGATGAATTCGCCTCCTGCGCGTACAACCTACGCGCAAGGAAGGCGGAGGCAGAGTGAAATAGTATACACCTATTACACTCTCATTCTTTGTCAGATTTGACCTATGTCGTCGAAAAGACTCGACTGAAGTAACCTTACTGTATATGCTTTCCCACAACCAAACCTCACTCCTAGAGAAAGCATTTTTCAGTATTCATAGTAGCACACGGATTCGAAGCCAAATTCCCCTCAAAAAGGGAAATTTGACGCCGGACCCCAGCGCCACCATAGTTCACCTATGATTCAGTCCCGAGTCGTTTCACGACCCAACAATCAACCATAGGAAGAATCGGAAGACTGTCTGCTCCAGAAGAGAGTAGACCCATAGATCTGTGTTACGACATTGGTAAAATATAACAAGGAATGAATCACGAGCGGATTGTCTGGTACCTAACTTAGGCTAAATTATTGGTCTTTGTGTCACT
>FMBT01000745.1:0-17473 GCA_900095095.1 Fragilariopsis cylindrus CCMP1102
GGTGATCGTCGTCGTCGTCGTCGTCGTCGTCGTAGGATCGCGTGGCAGTGGTGGTGATAATAGCGAATCCGAATCTGCTACTGCCGATCGGATTATCTGTTCTTCTTGTTGTGTGGATTATTGCTATTACTATTTTATTTCTGTTTCTATTATCACCGTAAAATGAGACACTCTTCGACTTCGGATATTAGAAAAACTAATGGTGACGGAATTGTATTGTACTTAGTATTCCAACCACTGTGCTGCTAGAAAGCAAAGCAATGTCCAGTGCAGTGACGATATCAAATTACTGTACTGTATATCAGTTGATTGTTGCTGTCGTTTGGGTTGGTCTTGTCCTTTGAGTAGTAATACAGATTACGACCGGTACAATATCGAAATCAAATAGAAGACATTCTAGTACGCCATATTCAATGTCGATCATACCTGTACGTCGATAATCCGTCAATACTTGTGAAGCACTAAAAAATACACACACACCTTTTCATTTTCGCAATTTCGTCACTTGAAATTTTCAAGCCACTATCAAAATTCACGTGTTTTCATGCTCTGGACCATCCTTTATCCATTCGCGCGACGAAAATGAGTAAAATATTCTCCCCAACCTACCTATTATACAGTACTTATTTGTACTATTCAGATTGAATGGATGATGGATTACAGCTATCAAATTCTTGCTGCTGCTGTTGTTGTTATATTAATCTTCTGAGTTGAAGAGCTTGATATATATATATATATATTATAATATATATATATCCTAATTGTTTCAGGTCTCCCCTCTCCTCCTTCTTTGACTTTTTTCCTCTCCATTCTTTTCCTTGTCATGTCATCGACCATCAACATGGGTTTATTCATCTTTCACATGCATATCATAGTAGCACCTTCTAATCCTTTAATTAACAATGATCCACACAGGGTGGAGACGTTCATTGAATGCTGTGTGGTCATGGGTTCATAGCCTGGTCCATGCAGCATGGTCAAGTCACACCCAGGAGTCTAGTATAGGACATAGGCTCTACGGTAGGTGCAGTCATGTGCTCACCGATAGCTCCGCAGCCTGCAACTATATGAAGACCAGAACAGAACAGAACAGAACATGCATGCTGCCACCGTTGCTGTTGCTGCCAGAGTCTCTTCTTCTTCCCATATTTGCTGGTCTTCATCATGTTAGTATGTCTAGCATTAGTAGGCATATCCGGGATATGATGATGGATAACTAGATGTTCTTCTTCTTGGTAAATGTGAGCTAAAGAGTCACCAGAGTAGAGTGATGGGACACTGTCTCCAGATCATCCTGCTTACTTATGGGAAGTTATTCCTGAGAGCTGCTCTACGATCAAGATATGTTCTCTTTCCATCTCATCAGGAAGAATAGTGTTCATCGTCCATTTATTTTCAGATCTCAATGTTAAAGACTAAATATGTAGTATTTTTGAGTAGATTTTTTGTCGTCCTACTAACGTTATACAATATATATTTTTTGGATGAAAAGCTAGCTACCGACCAGAAAATGCATAACATAAGCCTGACTTGAACTACCGTTACCGGTATAATTTTTACTTATTGTACTTTCACAAAAAAAAGTTCGTCCAATGCGTAACTGACTCCATCATTACTTTACACTTTAAAATGGCGACGTCAAATTCCTTTTCCCACACTAACTTACTGTACCGTGTACAGTATGTGACCAAGCACAAATTACCTTTCACAATCGAAGACAATTCTGGTAAACGACAATCATTAGACAGAGTCGCGATAAGCTTTACAAAGCCAACGCTTCCCCTTTCCTGTTTACAACTGTTTACTACAATTCCGTTTTAGTTTGTTACTTACTCCGAGAACAATTCTGCCAACGAACGAAAATTATGCTTACTTCTTGTACGGCCTGGACTGTTTTACTTGTTTTAGGACAATTAGCAGCATCCTTCGGAACAACAGCATCCCAGAAATTTTTTCATACTACACGTCGAAATCTTCTAACAAATAATAGTGAAACAACAACTACTAACACTACGTTCTTGGGGAATGAGAAAGCAACGTTGAGTGATGGTGGAGCTTTTTCAGAAACAGGTATTTCGTTTCGTCAATCATTTTGTGATCGTTATGAAAGAATGATCAACACCACCATTACCGGCAATAAGGAGATCAGTGTCCGTGATGCGTTGAGTGGAGCACAGATCAATGTATTGCTGTTTCATGGAAAGTTCTTTAATTACAGTGAAGACACTGGCATCGATCCTGATCATCCTGGAGTAAATGCCAACATCTTAGATTATATAGCAGATACCGCTAATTTGACATGGAGGAATAGTTTTGCTATTTGGACAGCCGAAGAGAGAGGGAATAGATCGTATACAGAATTTTTACAATGGTCTACCGATAAATATGATGTGGTCATTGGAGAGTGGACAGAATCTACGGATCGGATGAATTTGGGTATCAGTTTTATCAATCCACATTTCGATGGAAGTCTGATCATGGTGAGAGACGTTGCCCCCCCGGAAAGTAAAGTGGATATCTTTAATTGGCTCTCTCCGTTCTCAAATCAAGTGTGGCTTGTCATCGTTGCGATTGTGATATTTTCTTCATTTGTGAATTTATTTCTGGAGCAGATCGGAAAACAACGTCATGAAGATCTCTCCTTTCGGAAATGGTTGATGGAGAATCTATATCTGAGCTTTTTGAACATCACTGCGAATTATAGCTACGAACCACAAACGTTGGGTGGAAGAGTGTTTGGGGTGTCCTTTGCCTTTTGGGCTATGCTCATCACAGCCGCATATACTGCTAATTTAGCTTCGTTACTGGTGACAAAAACTGTACCGACTCTCAGAGTTGATGACATCCAAGAAGCCATTGATCTTAATTTGAAGATATGTGTACATGCAACTTCCTATTCAGAAACGTACATGAAAGAGAACTATCCATTTTCGACTCCATTACTCGTTCTTCGAGCAAATGAAGAGGATATGTATGATTCCCTGTTGAATAAAGAATGTGATATATTGCTGGCATATAAACAATCCTTTGAAACGTACAAACTACGAGATGATACTAATCCGGATTGTACTTTAGCTTGGGAAGGACGGGTAGTAAAAACTCTCAATGACGGATATTCATCGAAGTTAGATCCAGCTGTGAAATGCACAGACTTAGTGAATGAAGTCTTCAACTATTACATAACAGAAATTATAGACAATGGATTCCTGGATCAACAATGGAGACAGCACACCCAAAAAGTAGCAACACCTGGTCATTGTGCAGCGCTCGATAACAATATGATGCAAAGTGAGTCCACGACTAGCGCTAATCGTCGCCATCTAAAAGCCACGGGTGATGAAGCTGCTGCTACTGCTACTGCTACCTCGGGTGCCTCTACTATCGAATCTGATAGTTTGTCATTGAATGAAATGGCCGGGACCATGATCTTTCAAGTGATTGGCTCTGGAATTGCCATCTTGGTTGCCCTGCTTTCACGTTTCGAAAGGAAGAAAAATGTGAAACGACATACTACTAGTACCATGCAACAGAATTTTAAGAAGAATAATTCAGCAAATACATCGGAAGGTCAAAGAGATGTTCAAGCGCAGCTTGATGAACTTCAATCGACGCAAAAGGAACTCGCCCAACAAATGAATATGGTAATATCAATGCTGGAAAATATGCAAGGGAATGAACACGTTCAAGGCAACAAAGACGCGCTGGGCCTGAAGTACACTCCAAAATCAATCACAAGAGGAAGTTTCAATACATATGAAACTGAAGGTAGCATGGGCTGTTTACCGTATCTTTAGAGAACACAAAACGTTTTCTGAGCTGGTACTGTCGATGCGAGAGCCGTACAAAGTTCTAACGTCGTGCAATAGGAGAGTTCGAAACTGGGGGTAAGTCCTACTAGTGTTCAAAATGTTTCATCAGACGAGGAACAGAATTATATCTTTTTTTAATGGTGTAAAGTTACATATTCTATTAAAATACCTTTTAATTTAAGAAATGAACACGCATCTCATTTGATCTCTATTATTTATATTATTCATCACAAGTCTTCTTCCCAGTCATATTCGTCGTGATTGTCGTCATCATCACTAAATTCGTAGTTTTCATTGTCATAATTGTGAACCCGGGGTTGTTGTCCTTGTTGTTGTTGGAGCATCGTCCTCATTTGTTTATATTCGCGGTACACGTCTGCATCATCACCGTCCTGTTCTTCCTCGTATTCCTCAGGATAATCATTACCTCCATATTCTTCACAATTAGAATCGATATCGCCGTCTGTCTCTTCACTAAATGAACGTGCATGTTTTAAGTCTGCCTCTAAGATCAATTCTCCCTCCGGCGTCCAATATCCCACACCACTTGTCAATTCTGCCGTCATGATTCCAGTAGGTCCATTTTCATCATATTCGTCATTAACAACTTGATCTTTGCTATCATTTATCTTTCCCCAATCTTTTTCAGCATCATTATTATTCGTTGTCATTATTTGATCCTCTGTTTTCGTAGACGCGTCATCCAAATAAAATACATCATACACGTAATTGGTAGTATCTCCACCGTATATCTCTAATATCTCACAAACGCGTTCATGACCGACCAATTGTGCTACTTCGTATGGCGTTCGACCATCACCGTCGACTGCTTCCATTAAGATAATACCTAAATCAACATAACGTTGCAGTAACTCATTCGCAATCGATGCATCGTTCCATAAGGCACAGCAATGTAAGATATTCCCCCCATCACCACCGGCATTAGTATTCAAATTCCACGTCATCCATTTTCTTTGTGATGAAATATCACGTAGGGTAAAAGTTGGATCAGTTGTTAATTGTCTATAATGTGATTCGATCGTCTTTTCACCAATTAATACCTCTTTCAAACTATCATCAACGATCCGAGTTAATGGATCCAATACTTTTAACGCTCCCTTCTTTTTTTTTAGTGCCGCTGTTGCTGCTGCTGCTCCTGCTGTTGATTTGTTACTTTTTGAGGGAGACAATAATGAAGGAGAATAGTTTGACATTTTTAGTTGTTCCACCGTATCAGCTATAGGAGTGTTACTGGTAAGCATAGAGGAATCTAATAACGTTAATTTGCGCCTTTTTGATCGTCTATGGTGGTGTAGATGATGATCGTCTGCTGTACCATTATATCCATGATTTTCGTCACCTTCTCCTATAGATCTTTTCAGTTCATTATCACCCTCATCCTCTGATTCTTCTGCCAACATGGCATCAACGATTCGATATTTTTCACCCTGCTCATTCCTTCGTTCGTCGTCGTCCTTATTATTGTTGTTGTTTGGATCAAAACGTTTCCATAAAACAGCCGAACCACGTCGACGTTTCGATCCATTGTTGTTATTTTTGTTGCAGTCATCTTTTTCCTCATGCAGCAATGTGCTGTTGTAATTGTTTCTTCCCCCTTCGGCGGGTTCGTTGTCTCCTCCGAAATCTTCCTTTTGTTCTCTTTCTCCTCCGCCTCCTATGGATTCGGGAACGGTTTTGGTAGTCAAACCCTCGAGACGAATACAAGGAATCGGAGTTTCTGTCCTTCGACGTTTAATCCTCAATATTGTTCTTGTCTTCGTGCTGGTGGTGGTGTGAACGGCATTTCGTATATTGTTGTCGGCTATAGAAATTCCTTCTTGATAACCTTGCTGCAACTCAAACGCACTCATCGTCCCGTACAATTAGAAAAATTGCTTACTGTATACAGGTATGTTTTAACCGAAATATAATACTACGAGTACCGTCACTTCCTTCCGTGTGTCTTTCCGTTATGATCCTATAATATGTGCCTTAGTCACTTCTTAGAGTACAAGTAAGTTGAAGTAGCTATGAGTTAGTCGGTCTATCTAGTGAATAGAGTGCTACATGTACGCACTTTTGTGTATGTTGACTGTAACGCCATTACAATAATGTAAGTTAATGTTTGTTTAATGTAAGTTAGTTGCATGAATTTTGTCTCTTGCAAAAAATGAATTTTGTATCGGCGGCTTGACTTTGGGTGGTGGAAGCAAGAAAGAAGAATACGTGTACAAAATTGTACGTACCACGACGCGTCACTTATTATTTGGTTCTTATGTCGCGCAATTGTTGTGTTTTAAATATTATTTTCTGAACGTTTTTGATTAGCTGTAAATAATGACGTGGTTGATGATGTTAAGTACGCCTTTTAGTCGTCATACATACCTACATACATATCTACAAACATACCATATCTACATACCATCTACATAGGTCCTACCATCGTCTACATGCATGCATGCATGTCAATTTTGTTCTTTCTGCTTGCTGGTCGACGATGCAATAAAACGGGAATATTTTATGAAACAAGCAATAAATCTGATACAACTAACGTTACTGACGATTCATTCATTCGCAGCAATTGGGAAGTTACAAAAGAAAAATGGCGGAAGTAGAAGCAGACGCAGAACAGCGTCGGATTGTGGCAAATTGTATGCATCATGTTCCTGATAATATGAATATCAAAGAAGGATATAATTTGTTAGTTTTGCTGTATAAAGTAGGAATATTATCTGATTATAATACCGCTTTTGATGCTGCGGACGATACTGGTCATTTTGACTATTATTTTGATTTTGATGATGATAATGACATCGTGATACATTCTGAAACAGGCATGATCACATTTTTATGTCTCTGTAGGTATAAAATTTATGACGATGATGATGATGATGATGATGATAATGATAATATTGGACGATACATGCCTATTAACGTACCACCAATCATTGATCAATTTCAAACTCTGGAAAAGTATTGATCTTAGGAATTGCAGGTTACTTCCAAAGGAACTTGGTAATCTACCTCTACTCAAAACAATTATATTAAGGTCCTGTCCAAGGAGTGTTTTTTTGAATATTCCAAATGGGCTTCAACTTGCTTCGGTCAAAAAAGTTGTTATTAATTTTAATTTGTCCAAATTTGATTCTAGCTTGTCGCCTATTCTGAAGATGTTTTCAAATTCGCTAAAAGAATTGTATTTCAATAGTACAACAAGGAAACAAACAGATGAAATTCTTCGAGCTCTACAAGATGATGATTTAAGTTTTAGACAGAGTATAACAACTATCCAGATGTTTGACTGTAAATTGAATGAAGATGATTTGGTGATATTAATGTTTAATATTCGAGAGCGGTTTATTAATCTCCGTGAAATTGATATTGGTTATAACGATATCAAAAGTTTTTGTGGTATTGAAAATAAAATTAAAGAGGTCCTAACATCTTCGTTTCTAATGGGATCGGCGATCTCAATAGGAAGCAACCTACGCAAATTGGACCTAGATGAAAATCCTATATTAAAAACAATATCTAAAGGCTCAGAAGATAATTCTACACAAATATCAGCGGTACTGACTCTTCTTAATAATTTGATGGATCTCGTATCTTGGATCAAACTTAACAGTAAACGATACGAGTACGACCCAGATGTTGAGAACTTATTACGAATCAATCATGCTGGAAGGAAACTCATAAGGAATAAAGAAATTTCATCATGCATTATTGCAACTGCTACTGATACTACTGCTCCCGTGATTAATCCTGCATTGTGGCCTTTAATACTTGAGAGAGCCTACAAAAAGTCCTACAAGGTTTATGATGAAACAGATTTACAATGCAGAAAAAGTAAATGCGCAACGGGACTTTTCGATCTGGTGCTTCACTATTGGCCGAGGTTTATGGATTCTTGCAAAATTTGATAGAACGATGAGAACAGGCTGTTCTCAAAAGTTTGTTGATGATCGATCCGATATCTTGCATCTTGCATATTGCTTACTTCGCATTTTTACTGAAAAATTAGAGGAGGAAGTAAATGAAGAACAAACATTAGCATTAGCAAGGGTTCATGGTAATGAAGCGGTAGTGAGTGGTGTTCTAATGGCAGCATTGTCGTCATGCGGTGTCGAATTACTATTATCAATGGGATTTGCCTTACTACTGTCGTACCTGTTGTTGATCGGAGACGGAAGTTTTCCAATGCAAAAACATGGAATGTTTAATGAATCTCGATCTTAATGGAGAAAGAGTTAATGTAGTCGTACGTACGCACGATATTGGCTGCTGTTCCTGTTCTGTCGATGTCGTGATTATCGAAGTAGAACACGAAAGGTAATAATCATCCGTAAATCGCTATGTTGAATTCGATCTTCGGGAAAAAAGCCACCTATAAATGCCAGTATGAATGTCCGGCTATTAAATACTATTTTTTCAATGTTAAAATAATGATAATAAATAAATAAATGTGAATTCCAAAAAGAAGGACAGTAGTTTTTGTTATGTTGAAGTTCAAATCATTTTCATCAACGTGATATATTACGTTTACGCACACATATCTGTAGCTGCCGTTGATAATAGACAATGATCATCACTTCACGTCTCTTTCGCCGTTGTGATAGTGACGAGTCAGTCGCTTTTTCTTCCGTATAAAGATAATATCATGATCCGTTCCGGATGCCCTCCATGAAGCTTCAAATCGCTTGGGTGTTACAAACATATAGTCAAGGGATGACAGATCATCATCGTTAGTAGTATTGGGAGTACTAACGGTCTTCCAGCAGGAAGACGGAGATGGATTGCGCAAGACGAAGCAAAAATCGGTGGTTCTCTCCTCTTGACAGTTGTTGTTATTCGTTGACTTCTTATTCTTCTTGGTGTTGTCACATTCATGATTAGTGTTATCTTTAGAAATAGCAGCAGTAGCAGTAGCAGCAGCAGTAGCAGTAGCTCGTGATCGTGCCATTAGTCGACAATGTTCGTGGTGATTAGCGATTTCCAAATGTCGTGGATCGTAACTGATGCCACAAAGAACGACGTAATGACCTGCGTAGGGTTGATCATAGTTGTTATTATTAGCTTTATTATTATCATTCCTGTTATTATCGCCACCACTATTATCGACAGCAGCATGATCAATGTTATCATCATCAACAGCATGATTATTATTGTGATCATCAATAGTATGATGATGTAGCAAAGACGAGGGAGATACCGATACATTCAACAACACGCGATTGTCTAACAAGACGATTGCAACGCAATCATCACGTCGGACAATTTCTATTACGGTAAATAACGATAGGAAATTGTTATTGCCATCATCATTATCATCATCCTCATCATCGTCGTCGTCGTCGTCGTCGTCGTCGTCGTCATCAGTCGTAGTTGTACTTGTAGTTGTTTTTGCTGTTGTTGTTTGGATCATCGGGACACGTTCCTGATACAATTTTTGAAATGTAGAGGCAATACGACGTTGATCTTCTAGAAAATTATGTTGATAATATTGATAGTCTTTGTAGGTGTCATCCACGTCCATTAATTGTTGTGACGCCAACACAAAGTCAAAGTCAAACAAGAATTTCAATTTATTATTATTTCTTTTTTTGTTCTTTTCCCACAAATGAAGTTGCCACATCAAATCAGCTGTCCAAATTGATTTGGTCGGAACACCATTGGACAAAATGTCACTTCGTAGTTCCGATTCAATCTGATCGTCTTCTTCTTGTTGTTGTGCATCCACAGTATTGTTATTGTTATTGTTATTGTCGTCGTCGTCTTTTTCTTCTTCTCGAAGCCATCGTGATATCATCAACAAACATGCTATACCACAATCCCATGTTTCAAGTTGTACGATGCCTTTTATCTCGGTGTAGTAGTTGTTGTCAAGACACTGATGGCGCTGTTGTCGTTCATTATTGTCGTCTATTACTTGTATGTCGTCATCGTCGTCGTCGATCACCACATTAGTATCATTCAAAGACAAAGCTCGAAACAAGGAGAGTGCATGGAACGACAATAACTGACGACTCGATTCCTCGTCTCGACTCGTCAGTAGTGTGCCCATTAGTGCTTACACTTTGCGGTCGTTAAAGGACTTGGTGGTCGTTTCTTTGCTTTGGTTTTTTTGTTTGGTGTCTCTGTTATCTCATTATTGTCTCATGTGTAGAAAAGTTTCTAATTAAGAAACATAGAATATATTATAATAGAGTCTTTACAGAAAAGTATGAAGTAACAATAGGAATATTATATGTTTTTTATCCCTTAACCGCATATTGAATATTGCATGAGGTGAATATGCGAGTAAACTGTAAAAAGCTTAAAAAAAATCCAGTAATACATTATTACTCAATATAAACATTTACCTATTATTTATTTACCATATCCTCTATCATTCTTTAACGCTTATTATATTTACCCGTACTCGCGTGCTATGTAACTGGCAGTGATTATGTTCTAAAGTGTGTACATTGAAGTGATGTATGTAATTAAAAGGTTGACGAATCGATCGTTGATTTCTTTTTCTCAGTAAATCGAAGATGGTACGACAGCAACAACAATCGAACTTACAAGAACCAACAAAAAAAAGAAAAAGAAGTTCATCATCATCATCGTCGTCATCTTCATCTTCCTCATCATCTTCAGTGAAGAATAGGAAGAATAGTCGTCCATGCACATGTTCTCAATTTTTATTTTTCTATGCCCATTAATACTTGCTACGATCTTTACTATATTCCACCATGGAACAGCTGTATCGTCATCGTCGTCCATCATCGTCGATAAATATACCGACTTTGAAATACATTACATAGTTTAGTAAAAAGAATTACAAGTACGAGCCATAATACGACTAGGACTAATACGAAAAATATCGATGACGACGATGACGATGACGATGATGATGACGACAAAAACGACGACGATGACGACGATGATACTACCGACATGATAATGGAATCGGCAAGAGTGATAAAAAAACACCACCACCACCAATAACAACAACAGCAGCGACGGCGAATAAATTAAATTTTATTCATAATAAAAAATTGGTAATCAATGATCTGTTTTCAGCATCGTGGTTAATTTCTCGGAAACGGTTTCTAGAAATAAATTATAGGGAGATTGGAACCTGTGAGGATACAGTCTTCACAGTAGCGATTAAAAAAAGTAAAAATAAACAAACTCTGGGAAAAATACGACAGAATTCAAAAATGTTGAAGGATTGGACACAATTTAATGTAGAACATTTAAGTAAATATTGGATGATGAGTGCACGAATGCGTTCCCAGAAGAAGGGTGGTGGTGATAGGAATGGAGAGATGATTTTTTCTCATTTAATTTCCATGATGGACAACTTAACAGAAAAGAGGATGAGGATAAGACAAAAACCTCCGTCATCACTATCACTGTCCTCATCATTATCATCGTCGTTACAGCAGCAGTCTCAAAGTTTTAATACTACACAGCAACAGCAACAGCAGCAGCAGCAGCACCAGCAGCAGCAATTACGTCCAATAGAATTACAAAATACAATTGCTCTGATTGCCTTCATGCCGGTGACTGCTAAATTATCACATCGGAAGTATAAATTTTCGACTGTAGGGAACAGAGATCAATTAATGTCCTATCATTCCTTGGCGGCCACTATCTCGTCATTATGGTCCGTGGGTTTTGGACGAGTGGTAGTGGTGTCCTTAAATGAAACGGGATCGGACTATACACGTGGTGCCTGTGAGGTATTATTAAAAATGAGTAGTAGTAGCAGTAGCAGCAGTAGCAGTAACAACGGGGACGAGATTAAAGTCGTTGTGAACATCAATAGCAACAGTAGTAGTAGTAGTAGTAGTGGTGGTAACAACAGCAGCAGCAGCAGCGACGATGTTACTAATACCAACCGCACAATTGCTACGATAGGATATAGCATCAATAATAACAAAGACGACGGGGATCATCATCCTCTTGAAAGGACGATGGAGATTGCTCACGTTCATATTACCGATCCAAGTTTGTATAAAACAGCAGAGGTTAAAATGAATATTCCACGTGCTGCTGTTGCTGGATTATGGAGAGCAATGACCGGGAACTTTAATAGTAATAATAATGATGATACTGCTGTTACTACACCAGATGATGATGATAATGATGATCTTATAAAAGAAGAACGAAGTAAATGGCTGGGACAAAATCATGACTTTGAGTATTGGAAATATGTTTGGCTTACTGAGCCTGATAGTATCCTTAACATGAATACTAATTTATTATCATCATTTAAAGATTCATTAGATGAAGGGATCGCACTTTTTCCGTAAGTAAGGCCGTGATTTTATATAAAAAATAACCATATTATACATATGGAAAATCCCGTAGGATTTAAATTCCCTCACACATGCACACACACGTTTTCTCTCTTGTGTCTGTCTTTGTTACTTTAAAAAGTCATCGGATTCACCCTCTCCCCCATGAAACAGATCTTCCCAATGATATAATACCCCATCTTGATCGTGGTACGTATTTACCAAATTTACTTCCTTTTAATGTATCAGAATTGGTAAGTGAGGGTGGCGATGCCGATGAGGGTGGTGGTAGTTCTGATAATTATATTGCATGCTGTGATGCCGGACGACAATGGCCAGGAAATAAATGTTGGAATAAAGACAATCCAAAGATATATCCAGGGAAGAAATTTAGGAAATTCTGTAAGGAAAAATGGCGAAGAGATAAAGAAACAAAATGTGCCTATTGGTGGTCATGTGGATTCAAACAACTAGAGACTACCACTACTAATACGACAGCAGAAACTGAGTTGATCATAGAAAGACATCATAATCTATTGGAATACAAATGGAAGCGTATAAAGGATGGTATTGGTGCTGTCTTCGGATTTTCTAATGGTGGTAGAACATGTATACCATCAAAGATACCATGTGAGGTAGATAGATGATGGGACAATCCAAATGGGAGCTTAAAAGTTGGAATACTGACATGACACTAATTACAATTTATACTTTACAGGTTATACTAAAATTCAACCATTCCTTCAACGTCGTTCTTCGATGGGAGCCTCTCTTTCCCACAATTCATGTAAATATTTGTATAGTTTAGGAGATACCATCACATCATACTCCTTTGGATTTTCGTATCGTGTAATTGTATCCGAAAATTCCTCATGGAGTTGCTTTTGTACATATGTGCGCGTTTTAGACAAACCGTTATCGTCATTGTCGTTGTCCTTGTCATCATCATGAACGACGTTCCCCCGATCAAAGACTAAACGGTGCAGGGGTTCTACCCGGCTAGGAAATACAATCAATCTGTGTTGCTGTCGAAATGGATGCCTACATATAATTCCTCCTCCTCCACTACTATTTTGATTCCCCCCCGCTGCTACTGCTGTTGGAGGATCTTCATCCGCAAGACACATATAGTCTAACAGTGGTGCTTTCTTATCTGGACCACCGAAGAATCTATACACACGTTTCACACCCGGTATCGTTACCTTCACAAGCTCTTGAGAAAGTTTAATACGGGGTTCTCCATTAAATTGGACTAATTTGTAGACACAACCAAGAGCTGGTTGTGCTTGACAGGTAACAAGATTTGTACCGATTCCAAATGCTGTAATACCATGTTCCTTTCGAGACAATTCGACTAACGTCGCTTCGTTGATATCATTACTCGCTACCACCGTTAGGTCAGTAAATGCCAGACGACGTGTTGGTTCCTCAGTAATGACTTTTTGGAAGGTATGTTGACAAGTGGCACTTAATGCGGCTAAGTCACCGGAATCTAATCGTACACCCTTCGGTACGTATCCAAAATCATCTAATGCCTTCGCCACGAAAATAAAATTTTCTAATCCACTTGCGATGGTATCATAGGTATCAATAAGACATAAACAATTATTGGGAAAGGTACATGCATAGGCACAAAAAGCAGCAAGTTCTCCATCGTTGGTTATGCTGCTGCTGGAAGTAGAAGTAGATGATGATGACGACGACGATGATGATGATGATAATGTAGAATTATGAGCTTTTGCTGTTCGATACATAAGAACTCTGGTTAGAAATACTTCCTTCTTGTTGCTTTTTTTGTTATACAATGTCAATTGAGCAACGACGTCTAACGACGTAAAGGATTGAATGTAAGAGTGAGCATGAGTTCCCGATATGGGGATACCAAACATCTTTCCAGCCTGGACGTTGGAGGTACCATCAAATCCACCCACGTAACTATATTTACTGGCGGTACCTGCATGGACGATGGACAGTAGTTTATATTATAATATATTGAAATTAAATAGCGAACGAAATGAAGTGAGATTTTCATTTCGTACACCCTTTGCTGCAAAATATTATTCTACAATTACACACACACAAACTTACATGCACCATCTGGACCTTGTGCTCGTCGTAATCCAAATTCCAGACATGGTTTTGGTTTATTATTTTTTTGATGATGACGACGACGACGTACTACTACAGTAGTTGGTATGATGTTCGTTCATTTCATTGGCTCGTAATACCATTTCGTGATGCGTTCGTGGCAATCAATGATGGGTAATTGATTAAATTTAATAATGTTGTTTCCAGTAAATGACCAATACCCAATGTCCCCTCAATAATCAGTAATGGACATTTTGGAAATACCACGGTACCCTCCTGTACCGAATATACCTTTAATGATGCTAATGCGTCATTTAATCCATGTAATAAATACTCATCAAAGAATTCAGTATCACAATGTTGTAAGGCTGGTGTGGATTTTAAATAATCAATATCATCAACCGTAAATTGAAAGGATTGTAATAATTTCAAAGATTCGTCTAAACCACAAAATATAGTATATTCTCCGTGGAATGGATTTTTACGAAAAAATAATTCAAATACCGCCGGTTCATTCACCTTACCAATCTTCCAATGCGAATACGTCATGGTCAGTTGATACAAATCTGTTAATAAGGCACGAACAAGATTATTAGTAGGACTAGTACTATTACTACTACTACTGACACCACCGATGGCAGACACAGCGGTGGGAGAAATTGTTGCTGTTGTTGTTGTTGAGCTCATCGTACGTAGTGTGTAAATTTTCTTCTATTTCTTTCTTTCTCCTCTTATAATAGTGGGAGTGATAATGTAGTAGCGATTGTCCTTTTACTCTTCTTTATTTTATATCATTGTGTGTGCAATGATGTGCAATAATAGAAGTAAGCAAGTCATTGAGGAGCCAAAGTTTGGAGAAAGAAGAGATCATGCAATCGTAAACGATCGATAGGAAGGAAGATCTTATTGCGCGTCAAAGAAAGAGTGTTTCTTCGCGACTTTACAAGTATTCAGTACAGTATGTTCATATGATTAGATGATATCCTACGTATCTACTATATTGACATACCTTTCTTACTTGTACAGTACAATGTACGTCAGATTTAGAATTTGAACATGATGATATTCCTTCTTTGTCTTTCATGATGATGTAATTAATATTCCTCTTCAGTTCACATAAAATGGCAATGGCGATGATCTTCGAGTTGTAGGACTACAGTACTAACTTAAAACTGTCTCACGTGTGTATACATTTTGTATAATTATTACCAAAAAAAATCATGGTGTCGTCACAACAATTACTTCTTCGAATCTTCTTGACGGTGACATACATTTCGTTGGGTTGTTGTCGGGCATTTACAACGACGACGACGACAAGAACAGGATTATCATCGCGATCGTCGACATCATCGTCATCGTCCCAAACAGCGATTGGTTCCTCCACCGTACCCACCGATACGACGTCTCCTCCTTCTTCTTGGTTTTCTAGTGATGACAACAACGATGACGACGACGACGACGATTCTGTTAGTACTAGTGGTACTGCTGCTACTGCTAGTAGTAGTAGTAGTAGTAGTGTGATGAGTGTCGAACGTCTGAAGATTCAACTGTTACAATTGGGAGCTGCCTTAGATCGTGGACAAGCCTATAATCCAACATCGGGATCCTACTATGAAGAAAATATGAACGTCGCACGTCAAAAAATTGAACAATTATTGGATCAAGCTGCTGCAAAAGAAGTTGCAACCGATGCCGATGCCGCCTCCGCTGCTACAAGTACTGTTCCAAATTCCTTAGAGGATATAGATGGTGAATGGGAATTAATTTTATCGACGGTACCACATGGAATCTTTCGAAGTTCACCATTCTTCTTAGCAATCCAGGTGCGTTTGCGTTGCGTTGCGTGGATATGGGTTTGTTATCAGAATATAATGTGCATATAATATGTATACTATGACTTCTTTGTTCTGTTCTATTATATTCTGTTCTGGTCGGTCTAGTTTACATTCGAATCTATCATACATGTATTGAATACTCGTTCGTCCCTAATAACGATTTCTTTCTAACTCTTTCTATTCTTTTCTCAGGAATCATATGAATACGCTGAAACAAAAACATTTGAAGATGGAACAAACAAACCGGATTTATTCTTTAAGTTACACGAGTTACAAACGTGTTCATGGGGTGTATCGAAGGTTGGTCGGATTGCACAATTTATTGATCCTAAATCAAAGTACTTATATAGTACCTTCGATACGTCACTTTTTAGTTTGACTGTTATTCCTATCTTGGGTTGGGTAAGTTTAGTTCCAGTCCAGTCCAGTCCAGTCCAGTCCAGTCCAGTCCAGTCCAGTTCAGTTCAGTTCAGTTCAGTTCAGTTCAGTTCAGTTCAGTTCAGTTCAGTTCAGTTCAGTTCAGTTCAGTTCAGTTCAGTCCTAACTTGAGTGGGCAACCTACCTCATCATTATTTACCTTCATCTTCGTCTCCACATACTTCTCACATCAATCTTTTTGATCACCACAAATATTTGTCGTCATTACCATTACCATTACTGATATCAATATCAATATTAATATCAATATCAATATCAATATCAATATCAACGCCGATTTAAAGTTTAAACTACTACCCACATTCGGAGGATGTGTCGTAACGGCTGCAACCATACAAGAATTAACACCTGATGTTTTCCGTGATCGTAAAGTTGCCAAGCTTGAGATGATCGTTGACTATACAACATCACGAAAAGTAGATGGATTAGCTGGGTTACCACTATTGGAGGATATTATCTGGAAAATCAAGGTTCCTGTTGGTGCTATATGGAAATTATTACCATGGAATAAGGGTCGAGATGCTACCTGTAAGGTTTATATCAATTACGTTGATCCAGATTTTCGCATCGTACAAGATATCGATGGAGAATTCTTTGTATACACAAGACCGGTCGTACCCCGTGAATTACTCATATAGTTTTTGAATTAATTAATGGGAAAAACTTGACATCATAATAGCAGTGTAAATGACCGCACCTACGAACAAGCATTCACATTCACACATTCCCGCACTCAATATTCCTTTCATCTCTCTTCTCGGATGTAACAATAAGTAAGAGTTATTCTAATAAAAAATAAAAGGGCACTCGGTTTATAAAAAAATTATATTATGACGTCACCCCAGTCCCAGTACACGTACTACACAAACGGCATTATTTGTCGCTGTCGTGGGTATCGTTGTTGTTCTTGCTATTATTATTTTCGTTTGTGCACATTGTTTTCGATGGAACACAAAATCGACCATTATTGTTCGATCCGAATACAATACCAACACCATTCCTTTAAACGCATCCT
>FMBT01000741.1:0-17842 GCA_900095095.1 Fragilariopsis cylindrus CCMP1102
GTATTATATAATGACTGACAATTTTTTTTTGTTGCGCTTCCACACGACACGATAACACGACACAAACACAATAGTATCTTTCTATTTAACTTACCTGAAACAATATCCTTGGAGTTGTCTTAAAAAACTTTTATATTTTGTTTGACGAAAATATTTTTTTAATATTATATTTACAAATGGTGTATCTTCACCAGGTTGTTTAATCATAAATGATTTCCCATCTAAGCACCATGATAATATGTGAATATTGTCCATTTTTTTTTATCAGCATCATCTAACATATCATGAAGTTTGGATGGAAAACCAGTTATATCATGTTGAGGATGCTGTTGACGATGATGCGGTTGACGTATATTAGCAATCATAGTATTATTAGAATTAGAATTAATATTATTCTTGATATTATTGTTATTGTTATGGATATTAGTGTTTTTGATGTTATTGTTGTGAATAATATTGATTTCATTCCTTTTACTTTCTTTACTAAGTGCAGCTATTGACATTTTATTTATATTTCGCACTTGTGATAATGGACCATTGTAACGACGATGCATATTATCTAACCCTTCCTACTATTCGTTGTAGTACAATGACTGCTGATACTTTCACTGCAGTGATTAGCAGTAGTGGCAGTAGCAGTAGCAGTAGCATAACTTTTGTTATTGTCACGACTACTTTCAGTAGGTATAAGCCAACATAAATTATCTTTCACCAAATCATAATAATTATATTCTTCGAGATCGTCATTCTTGTCATCGTCTTTATTATTGTCTTGAATAAGATCAATAATAGTACTAGTAGTAGTAAAAGCGGTCGATGAAGCGACTATTACTGGGGTCGTAGTTGTCGCGGAAGCAGCAGCGGAAGCAGCAGCATTAGAATAATGATACGGGGATGACTGTAGTAATAACGATTGTTGGTGTTGGTGTTGGTGTTGCTGTTTTTGCAGTTGCTGTTGTTGATGTTGCTTTAGGAAAAATGCTTGCTGCTGCATGCGTTGATGTTTTACGAATAATGCTTGCTGTTGATGCTGTTTTACCACGAATAATGCTTGCTGCTGTTGTTGATGAAATTGATGAGGATGATGACGACTAGAAGCAGAAGCAGCAGCAGAAGCAGCAGCAGCAGCAGACTTTTTGTCAGTAGTAGACGATGACGAAAACCCGGACGTCTGTTGCTGTTGATGTGGATTACCACCCGAACTTATACCAACACCACAATAACGATTAATATTCATCTTTACCTTTTATGTCTTGACTGATGATTCTTGATTATATTATATTGCAGCTAGTAGCTAGTAGCATAGGTTTACGACTCGGATACAGTAGTATTAATATATCTTGTTGAAGTATACTGTGACCACGGTATGATGGCGAAATTAGATCATTTTTTTGTTGTGAGCAGTGTACTGTGGACGTTGTAAATGATATACACAAATTCTCCGTGATCATTGCTATCGTGGGTCAGGTCGTCCGTCCTACTTTTAAAAACTATGCTTTTTTTGTTCTACAATAGGTCAATTTCTTGACTAACTATTCTGTTCGTTTGTTAATGGGTTGAAGTCGATCTGTTCCCCGCTCTTCGCTTCGCGTGTCGTGTGGTGTAAGTGCGAAAAACGAGAAGGGTAGTATGCAATCAATCAATGCTCAGTCAAAAGAATACAAAAAAAAAGAACGAAGAACAAGAAATAAAAAAACATTTTTTATCTAGAAAGTTCAAAAAAATTCATAGATAAGTAGTACTTCTTTTTGTTCTATTATTTTTAGATTTTACACCTAAAAAGAAAACATTTATAAATCACTACTTATTGTTCTCACTCACTCACCCTTTCAAAAGGGTGAGTGAGTGAGAACGGTGAAATACAAATGCGTGTTCGAGAATTACAATATAGTTAAATTCAACGAAGAACGTAAAAGAATGAATGAATCGAATGTTGTTAAGTAAGAATGCACCATTGTGAAGGCGTGTCGCATTCTAAGGCGCGACTCCACGTCCAAGTACCTGCCTCTCTCATTTCTATGGTGCATTGCTCCTTTCATTCCTGTTCAAGTAACAAGTTACTACAGGCAACACACATTGACTTTTCTATTTGGGGGTTTTCGGGATATTATTGATACCAAAAATGAGAATACAAATACAAAAAGAAGAAGTCCAAGAAATGTTCGTCGTGGTCCCGTTGTTATTGTTCCCATTACAATTATTCCTCCTATAATTGTATTATCATCATCATCATCATCATCGTGATGATTGTGTTGCAACAATAGGGCAACACATCTCTAACAATATTTCCAATTGCTGTGCGGAGGTATCCCTCTCTTTTCAATTGGAGGATTGGATCTTATTATCCATTCATATTCTGCCTTCAGAATTAGATCAAAACATACGAGTCTTCTCCCTCCTCTGTAGCCATACCTTCTTCCAATACAGAACCATGATGATTCGAAGAGAAAAGTCCAGTGTATCAGCCACACGTTAACTCCACATGATATCTTTTATTGTTGTGAGGAAGTGACGCACATCAAGATGCGATAATATTCGTGACATGATGCTTACACGGAAACCTCGCACCCGGGAACCGATCTAAATTGAATCCCTAGTACTAATAATGAAATGTAGACACTTTATTGATTAATCTTTCTACTAATAGTTGACTTGTTTTTCTACTAGTAGTTGACTTATTTTCATCGCTTCATATTGTTTTATTATATGCAACTAACTCCGCTGTACAATTTCGATCGTTATTTCCCAACTAACGCAGTTCCCTTTTTTGACAACTCGGTACCCTCCTCTCCGTCTTGGATGACCGCGTCCCAGAGAATGTCCTTGTTATTTATAACGATGCCAGCCTGTTCTGGAAAGCCCAGATATTTTCCGTCGATAATATTTTGCACTACGGCACGTATCATCTTCCCATCATGATTGATCAGGTCTACTTACTTGACCTTTGATACGTGACCGTCATCTGAAAAACATTTCAAGAGAGATTTCGACCAATTATTATCGCGATTCGCGATTCACATTGCCGAGATATTCGCAATAACATCCCGGGAGTGTAACTCCTCGAACGTAGGTTCAGCAGCATCGATAAAAGCTTTGTAACATTGTCGTTCCGACCGTTTTTGGCGTCATTAATACTATTATTATTGGAGAAGCATACCGAATCTTCTACTATCTTGGCTGTCGTCATTGGTCGTCGTTTGTTGTTGGTGGGTCAGTATTTGTTTATCATTTGTGTTTGGACTTTCGTTTTTGTGAGTTATGTACTTTGGAAACTTCTTAAAATGTGTACTACCGTATTAGGAAAGCGCGTTTCGTTTCTACCAATGCATTTTGCTGATGAAACCCGCGAATATAAATTAAATAAATAAGTAAGATTAGCTAGAATAACGAAACAAAATTAGCTTTAGGGCTGAGTGTTTTAAAATGTGATTGAATGAGAAGTGGAAGTACACTCTGCCGTGCGTATATCCTATATAAATACGGGTCTGTATATGGATAGTATCTATTGAAGTACTGTATTCCCTATTTCACTGTATCACTTACTTGAACGTCAACTTAGCAAAAATGCTTACAACATCAATAGAATACTTTCTGTCGCGCTTACCAAAAATCATCTATTTTCAACTTACTAATTAAGCAAGCTTTTAACTGCAAGATAAAAAGTGCTCCCCAGTTTGAGTACCGTGGTCGATCCATTACTGTAGCTACTAATAGTAAGATTCAAAAAGTATTTCTGCAGTACAACCACAAATAACACCGGCTACTATGACGTAATTTATAATTCAGTCTTCTAGTCTATATATATATATTCACCAACGTCTCAAACTTTTTCGTTCTCCCTCATGCCTTATACTGTGCATCTGCTAATGCCGTGAACCACTATAGTCAGATTTACAAACTAGAGAGATACAGGAATGCATAAATCTCTTCTCATAATAAAACGTGGTAGATACAACAGTTTTTAGTGGTCACATGCCAGACATTAGAATTCAATTTCATCTAGTAATTCTGTGGTGTATTGATGATTTTACATACGTTTAAGAACATATCTATCTTTTAGAGCTACCCTATCCGTTGTAGTTGAGTATTTGTGCTATATAGGTCCTGCACATATTGTTTGGGGTATGCTAAATAATCTGCTGCCAAGGCAATGCTTGTACCGGCTACACATACATCAATACATATGTTGATATTATTGGTGACATACTCATTAAATGTACAGTATCAGCAACGGCATGGAAAAGGGTAGCAACGACAGGGAAAACGGCTACTCAAAACCCACTCACCCACTACACTCACATATAAAACCACTGCACCTAGCTAGACGTTGAATGCCACAACAAGTTACTACTAGCTAGTACTAGCAAAAACAACGAGAAACTTTTCAGTGACATCATCTACTACTGTTTCATCCAAAGGTCATAACTTTGTTTATTACTGTAGTCTATTATTATTTAGTTCTATTTTATCTCTCTCTTTTTATTTTGAATGATTCATGTTTATTGCTGTTGCTCATATTTAATGCAATTTGTTGTTGCTGTTGTGCTTGCTGCTGATACTGCTGATACTGCTGCTGATGTTGATGATGCTGTCTTCGTTTCTGTTCCAGGTGGTGGATCAGTAGTTGCTGTTGCTGCTGTTGTTGTTGTTTCTGAAGTTTTTCCTTTTCCTTCTGCTGATTCTGTAGAAAAAATTGCTGCAGTTCCTTTTGGTGTTGCAGATGTTGTTTGAATGTAAGCTGTTGTATATCAATATGATGTTGTTGGAACTGCTGCTGTTTGCGTTGAATAGCTTGTGATGATGGTGGTGAAAATGCTTCTACAGTAGAGGCTGCGACGACTGCTGATGATGCTTCTTTTCCTGTTATTGTTCGAGATGGTATAGCAACAATTGGCGAAACTATTGTTGTCGAGGAATGTTGCCGTTGTTGTTGATTACACCAGTATTGTTTCTGGAAATGTTTAAGATTTCTTCCATTACCACCAGAATATAAAATGAAGTCAGAAAACTTCATTTTTTTCTTTAACGGTCCTGTATGTACTGCATGAGGAGAAGGATTCTCAACGGATGATCTTTTACTATTATCATTGTTATTATTACTGATGTTAGAATTGTTACTGTTATTGTTATCTTTGTTTGCATCAATATCAAGTGAATTTAATGTATCATTGAAAACTTTTTGTGTTTTATCTTTACATTTTCCATCATTTTTCAATGAATCATCATTAACATAAGTATTACCATGCTTATTATTGTAACACGAGATTTTTTCTTCAGTTTTACTGCTGATTGAAGAAATTTTTCCCTTCAGTATTTTATCAGCAATAGGAGTATGATAGGTCATTATTTGTTCAACAGTAGCAGGACGATCTGCAAGGAAAGAAATTGAATTTATATTGTTGTCAGTTTTAGTTCTACCAACAAGTGATGGTGATGAAGAGGTGACGAAGACCGCGATAAAGATGGCGACGATGAAGACAACGAAGTAGACAACGCGGGTGGTGGTATGATGACAGCTTTATCATCATCCGTTGCATTGTTAGTCGTCGTCAGCAGCATCAGCTGTGTATTTGCGAAATTGAGCATCAAGCATATAAAATTAAAAAATTAAAGAATAATAACGACACATATTCACTTAACGATAAACATGAAATTTTGAAAGTACCCATGCCACAAAACTTAACGATACACATAATGAGCGAAACGGGGATTTTACACATTTTTGAGCTATATGCACTGTACAGTAAAGTTACGTGAATGCCCTATGTACAATTGTTGGTAGCGCCTAATTTCGGCATAATAAATAAAAGTTGTTTAACACTAGCGTACACATATTTTTTAGCAATTTCGTATCATGATTAAGGAACAGCTTGAATATTGAAACAAAAGCTCGAGCATTATTTTATTTCTCTACACTGCTAAACAGGATAAACTAAGATAAATCATATAGAAGTCGATCATGGCTAAACTATGAGCTCTTTTTCCGGAAAATCGTCGTTGGATTTGCTATGATACAACACATGACAAAGAGACTTACCATAAGGAGTATTCGTAGTAGGAGATCCTCGAGGCTGCGGCCGAGTTACTATCCTGGTGGACCTTTATCATCCTTCATTGTTTTGTCATTTCTCCTGATGAATGGCTTATTACGACAGATGCCGCAGCTGCTGCCTGCTACTTTCGATGTTGGTCAAGAGGCTGCTGCTGCAATAGCAGCAATAGCATACATCAATAATACCGCTGCAGCAGCACCACCACCACCACCAGTAGCTTCTTCTTCTGAGATAGCTTTCGTCAAAAACACAACGAATGGCGAAACGAAGACGACGACGTTGTCTACTGAAAAAGTCAACCCCACTGCTGATGAATGGCGAAAGTACCGCTTGGGCGACTGGGTCCTCAAGGGATGCAAAGGGTGTTCCAATCTTCAAAAATCGATGCAGGAGCCTTGGGCTCGTAACACTCTTGGGTGGGAATACTCGAACGGCACTAAATTACGGTTAAAGTATGATAAGAAACTTTTCTGTGACATTGTTCAAAAACGGGGCGGTAGGAGAGACGACAAAAAGCTGTCGTCGTCGTCGTCATTGTCGTCGTGGTTACCAAAACCGGGCGATATCGTTATACACTTGCGGCTGGGAGATATCCTCGACGAGATGATGCTTTTGGAAGAAGTAGAGGATGCCTTCAAGTACGGTATTTCGATCGTACCTAGCCAGATCCGTCGCATGAACAACCGTAGGTACAACACAAACGGTTGGTGGTTGTACGTGAAATCGAAGTGTTTCTACGAGAATGTTTTGCGGAAAATCGAGGAGGAATTGCAGCAGGAGAAAGAACCTGAATCATCTACACCCCAATCCGACAGTCCACGCAACAACAACAAGAAGAAGCGGGTTGTCATTGTTGGATCGGCTAAGCATCTTAAAAATTTGGATCTAGAACCCGTTGTTTCCTTGAGGTACGCCAAATTGGTCCGTGAATTCTTCGAGGGTCGGGGATACGAGGTGATGACACGGTTGGACGGGACGCCCGACGACGACATGGTATGGATGTCCCACTCGCCGGTATTCGTTGCCGCCGGAGGAGGATTTTCGACTCTCGTTTATGATTGCGTCAAACACCTGGGCGGTGTTTCGTTTATGGGTACAGGTTCGAGTCCGTTAGAGGAACCGTGCTGGTCGACGCCGCGACCGGACATCGAAATGAAGAACTACTCCTGGGAAAAGGACGACTGGAGCGGGAGGGGACCGTGGAGTGGGAACAAGAACTATCCACCGGAGGAAACGATTTGGTAGCCGCCTTGCAACTCCCTACTGTTATTATTATTACTATTGTTACATCATTATGCAGGATTGTTTGTTTTTCTATTCAAAATGCTGGATACAAACACACACACACACACATACACACGACCACAAACTAACCAAAATACATGTTCCTAATGATAGTATTACCAAACGTGTAGATGTCATGAAATGAGATTATCCCACTATATTTTTTGCAAAACAAAATAAATTAATGACACATACTGTATGTACACCACTTAATATGCAGTGTACCGTGACACATTTTGTTTTCAATTTTTATTATTCTTATTATTCAACCCTAAACACTGGACGGGACACACACACTGTTAATCAGTGAGATTTTTTTTTCTGAAAAATGACAATTTGTATTTTTACGATTTAGTTAATTATGGATTTCTACTTGAAATCAAATCAAACCTCTATTGACCCCTCTTGAATTTGTAAGGGATGACTTTGTTGGTCGTCATCACGACGGTGGTTGATATTGATATTGTCATCATCATTATGGATATTCTGTACAGATTGTTGCGGCATACCACCAATAGCAGAATTATTATTACTATTATACACCGCCATGCTATTGCCCATCGTCGTGCTAGTGCTATTCCTATTACTTCGTACCGTATGCATATTGCGTTGTATTCTAGATAAAAACAATGTCGTACTGGCCATGGAATCAAAGACGTACCAGTACACAGCACCGACAAAGAATCCACCGCCGACAATATTCCCGAAGGATGCCATTAAAATAGAGGTAAACATTCGTCCCACACTAATATTGGCTCCCATCATCATCCCCATGGGTATTAAGAACATATTGGCCACACAATGACTAAATCCTAGCAGTATAAATGACGCAGTGGGCCACCATAATGTTAATACTTTTCCACTAGCTTCTTCGGCCGTCGTTCCTTGCCACACTGCAATACAAACTAAAAAGTTTGCTCCAACACCTTTCAGAAAGATCGATCCCATATGATCCAGTGCTTTCTTTTCGGCGACTTGAATGGCTAATTCCGTTGCACCGACATCCTCTAGAGCATGACTCAGGTATCCTAAAAAGTATGCCCATAACACCGAACCAATAAAGTTACAACACCTTATAATAATATAATATATTTATGAAAGAAGAAGACGAATGAGAATTAGAGGAAGCAACACATGAGGAAACTATTTGAGAGAGAGATGAATTGATAGAGAGAGACCCCCGATCGACGCGGAACAAATTCAATGAAATCAAATTAAATACGTAACGTAACGTACCATGAGACACACCAATTACGGACTAGTCGATGAATGGGAACTTGTCCACCTAATACGGAGGCAACAAAGATTAAGGCATCTCCTGTAAATAATTCTGCACTAGTTAATATCACAGCAATTAATCCACCAGGAAATAAGACTGCACCAATAATCCCTCCACCAACACTTAAATACAATTGACCCGCAAACGCAATAAAGATCCCGGCCATCGTACTTTGTATACACAAGACATCCAAGGACAAACCCGCTTTGTACTTCCCAGCAGCATACACTGCCTGGAGTGTATCCTTGGGAGCTTTTGTGGCTGCTGATGTTGTTCCTGTTGCTGTTCCTGTTGCTGCTACTGCTCTATTAACTTGATTATTGTTCGAATCGTTATTATTATTATGAGTATTATTATTATTAGAAGTAGTAGTAGCAGCATCAGTAGCAGTAGCAGCAGTAGTTTTATTATTATCAGACGAATGATTAAATATTCGTTTTATTCGTTTCGATAATCCTATGGTACTATTATTACTCGTACTCGTCGTGTGTGTTGTTGTTCTTGTTGATTTATTACCTTCGTCGTCGGCGGCGGCACCGTCGGCGGAGGCCAATAATACTTCGGAACTATTATTATTATTGATGGTCATGCTATGATCGAAATAAATAGTAGTACTGCTTGTGTTGCTATAATACTCTTCTTTGTTTGGTGCGTTTGTAAGGCTTGTATATAATAATGCTGGTACTTGCAATAATAATAGAGATGTACATCAAATCAATTCAAAATCATATAATATTATTTCACGATCGATTTGAATTGAATTCTAATTTTATTTTATTTCACATCTTGGGTGACGGTTGGCTGATTGACGCTCGATCGCTTTTTGTGGATAGAAAAGGGTTTGGGGTCAAATTATCAGTTGAGGTTTGGCAGGATTTAGTTTTTATGTTCAAAGTCACTACACGGGACACACAACTGGTTACACAGTCATGAATAACGCGCATGCCCATATTGTGTATTTGTATTTGTTAGCGCGAGGAGACTAATGCGCCCATAAGGAACTTAAGTCCGATTGACATTTTTTTCAAATCTTGATAGTCCGTAAGTCTTATGGGCCTTAACAAATGACCTTCTATTTTAGATATATTATTAGATTTATCAAAAATTAATTATTATCATTAGTATCTTGTGAAATAGTCATTAATCAACAGTCATGAAGACTTGAGTTCATTAATTGTTTGCTTTGGTAGCGGCAAAATTTACGAATAGAAAAATTTAGCCGCCACCAATTCCTGACGTGTCCTGTTTTGTCGGAATTACTGATGACAAAAGTTGAAGTCGAAGCCCCCAATGCTTCGAAGCACGGGACGGGGAACACTAACACAAGATCGTAGTTCCATTTCGATATATGCAGTAACGAATTTACTTTATTTGAAATACAGTATTTACTTCTACTGTAAAGTTAGCCACACAATATGTTCTCGCAATTTATTTCAAAAGGGAACGAACACACAAAGAATCAATCAATCAATCAACCATCAAAAAACATAGAATAAATTCCCTTTCTTCGACTATTCATTCCGTACTAAACCTGATATACTATACAGTATTTCCGCGAATACTGTACGCTACACATTCATCTCACACCAATTTCAAAAAGGGAACAACAAAAGAATCAATCAAGATTGAGTACTGTAGTCCGCAAAAAGCCATTCCTACATTTCATTATACTTACTTTATATAATACAGAAGTACCGTACTGCTTGCTCGTCTTTTTAACTTTTACACACACTCTCATAGAATACCAAAATACCATAGGTTTCAAAATGAACAAGTCTAACACCACTAATATTGTATTCGTCGTCTACGCAATCATCACTAATATTGCTCTGTCGTTCAATAATAATGTACACGCTGTTGTTGCTGTTGCCACTACGACACAAAAGTTAAATCCTATAACACATATGAAAGAATGTATATTATTTAAAAAGGATATACAATTTGAAGATGGTTCTGGTGAAGAATGTTGGAGTTGTGAAATGAAAATGGATACAATGGAAATGGAAGAAAACGGTTCGTCTCAACAAACAACTACGACTACAACTAAAAGTAGTACCACGGAAATGGTGGACATAAGTGGTCTAACAACAGAGACAATTGATAAAATGTCAAATGCAATAAGTGGTGAATCAATACTCAAGATTCCATCCCAAGCTAATGCCTATATTGTTATAGACGAAGACGAAGAAGAACAAGAACTTAATAATAGTAATAGTCAAAGTAGTAGTAGTATTGCTGGTGGTTATAAATCACAAAAACATTTATATATACCTGAAGAATCAGTATCAATAATTGAAATTGAAATACTCGATGTAAATGATTATCGACATGCTGATAATCGTAGAAAAAGACGTAAAGAACGTAGAGCAGCAAGACAACGCAAATTATTACTGTTATCAGATTCATCAGATTCATCAGGACATCATCGTAATCTTGCTGCATCAATTGGTGAATTAGTGACATTAGTTGTACGTGGTATTGATGGTGAAGGCACAATGAATACAGCAAGTGATGCACAATTAAGTGAAGATATATTTTGGATCGTGTATGTTTAGCAACGCAATATGCGGCATGTTCACATAATCAAACAATTATTACACCAGCTACTGATGATGAGGGGATGATAGCTGGTAATATTGTGAATGGTATTTTGAATGTAACTGTATCGACATATAACGTTACAACAGATAATATTAGTAGAGATGCATTTCAAACTGAAATTGAAAAAGCTACCAAAATCAAATTAGGACTAGGTATAAATGTAGGATTATATGATTTATATGATTTGGTTATCTATTGTTTACCACCAGGATTATCAGATGGTGGTGAATCCAATTGGGTTGCATTCGCATACATTAATGATTATCGTAGTTATTATAATGATTATTGGTGTCAGCGAGTTAGTGCCCAATTACATGAGGTTGGTCATAATTTGAATTTAGGTCATAGTGGTATTCGTGCACCTCCTAATAATGAAGAAGGTGATGATCCTAATAGGATTGAATATGGAGATACGTCTGGTATGATGGGATATTCCTATAATCAAGATGATTTACCAGAGCAATGTTTCAATGCTGCCAAAAATTATCAATTAGGATGGTATGATTTACAAAAAGCATCCTATAGTCCATTAGATAATATTGGTTCTTCCCAAGAATTTATACTAAATGGTATAAATGAATATGATAAAATAGATGGTTCACCAAGTAATATTGATGCATTAATTACATTACGATTAGAATGTGGAATAGAAAATGGTTGTATTAAAAATAATGAAGATTATTATATTGGTTATAATGCAGGTACTGGTCCAAATGTTGGTACAATCTCTGCAAAGAATAATGTAACAATATTAGAAAAAGAGAATAACAGTGCATCTATAACGAAAGAACAACGTGAATATACCTATGGTAAATCACGACAAATAGCACTATTAAATCCAATATCCAACATTCCAAATGAATTATCATATACAATTGAACGGTACGGTGGTACACAATTTGATGTCACAATTGATTTTATATCAATATCAGGGAATCAGAATCAAGATATAACAATACGTGTTACAACAAGTGATGGATCACCAACATCATCGCCAACCCAATCATGTTTAGATGATTCAGATAATGATGGTAGTAATGGAGGACGATTTAAATTAGAATTATTAACAGATGAATTTGGATCAGAAACATCATGGTCAATCCAAAATACAAGATCAGTTGGTACAAATGATGGATATGTATATCAAAGCCCTATAGGATTAAAGGAAAGTAAATTATATATATTTCCAGATTATGATAATGATTCATATTGTTTACAAAAGGGGGAATGTTATGTCTTTTATATACAAGATGCATTTGGGGATGGGATATGTTGTGGAGATTATGGTGATGGATATTATAAAGGATTCTTAGATGGTGTAGAAATTTTTACAGGTGACGGTGAGTTTGGTTCAGGTGAAACACAAACATTTTGTGTTCCAGTTCCTACACCAGTACCAACACCAGTTCCTACACCAGTTCCGACACCCGTCCCGACATCATCACCAACCGATGGTGCTGCAATCGATGTGCGTGGTGGGGATGAGGAAAATGATAGGTTCTTTTCACCAATTGGTCCTGAAGAATGTCCTGATGATATTCTACTTATCAAGCATGATGGTGTAACAACATTTCCAGCAGATACTGTTCGTATCATATCACGAGATACAACAACGGTAACAGTAGCATTGCAACAATCATTTACAGCATCAAGTATTGACTATATATTTTATCAATACCAGGTCAATGTATTTGATGAAAAATGTTATGAGGAAGAGAACGTCGAGGGTGGGGATGACATTGAAATTACTATTGAATGTATAAATACTTCACAAATTGGACTATTGGAATTTTGGGTTGCAGATGATATTAAAAATGGTGTTTTATCTGAAAATGACAATGCAATCATTCCTAAATGTTGTCATCCTGATGGTGTTCCAAAAGGTACACCTGTCACAAAATACTTTATCGAAATTAAATGTGTTACAGAATGTCCAGAAGTATACGAATAAAAGAAAGTGTTTTCGACACCCGTTTCGACACCCGTCCTACACCCGTTCCGACACCATCTCCAGCACCATCCCCAATAGATCCTACACATACCACATTTCTTACCACTAGAAAAGAATGGAACGTGTACATCTACATTGGTTTCCACACTTCTAATACGATATAAATAGAATACAGTAAATACAGTACAGTAATGATATGTAACAAAAATAAAAGAACCATATTTTATATATAGAAAAGAGCATCCAATATTTATATCGCTATTTTATTTTTGTGATCATGATGTATACAGTATTTTATGAGACGTATTATTTGGAACACAAAATTAACTTCATTGAACCAAATATTTACTCTTCTCTAGTAGTAGGTATGAGTGATATATCATGTGCAAAAATCATCAATCCCATAAACACAATTCGTACAATTCATGTCCATGTTCATGTTCATATCTATTCGTTTCTGAATCTGAATTGCCTCTATTGAATTAAATTAAATTATATATCATATTATTATCATATTATCATATAATATCATATATAATATCATATTATTATCATACTGTGTATCATTATTCATTCATTCATTTAATCGTGTACTTCCATTGGAGAATGACCAACAGTACCCTTCTTTCCCATACTCGTATTATAACCAGTTTGTTTTCTATTTCCACTTGCCTTTTGTGTTCCAGTAGAGGAATAAAATCCTGTTGGGTCCGCATATCCTTGAAAACCAATTAATTTATCTATATCAGTTGGCATATCATCTAACTTTTGAACAATTGTCCAATCATTCTCATCATCATCATCATTCTCATTGTCATTCTCATTGTTCTCGTCGCTATCATCTTCTTCTTCTTTTTCTTCTTCCTCTTTTTTCTTCGCGGAGTTGTTGGTATTGATATTGTATCCCCATTCTAATTTGTCATTGATACGAATTTCTGCTGGATAAATACGACGTGCATGATCCGCAATAAGTACCCGATGACGAATGACCGATGCTTCCGTATACCTATTATCTTTGGAGTTAATGTCACCCACACGAAACCATTTATTATTATTTTCGTCATCGTTATTATCATTATCATTATTATCGTTCACTTGTTGTACCAGTCGTACTGCTACACGAATCCGATCCGATGTTTCTAATTCTGGACTCAAAAAACGATCCCATTGTTTTCTTGGTTTCAGCTTACTACTACTGCTGGTTTCCTTTTTCTTTTTCCCTTTCTTAGATGAAGATGACGATGACGATGATGAAGCCATTCCTCCACCGGAACCAAATCCAGCCATTTGGAGACGAGTACTACTACGTGTAGTGGTTGAGACAATGATAAATCGTCCATAAGGTTGATGCTGTTGCAGTTGCGTACACGACAACGACGTACTAGTTGGTGTTGGCAAAACAATAAATGCATTTACTGTTGTTGTGAACACAATCGTGATAGCGGACATCACTAGTCCTATTACATCTATTCGGAAGGTTTTCATCTTTACAATAACAACTTAATACAGTATCTTGGGACGATGAACGATTATTATGGCTGGATCAGTAAATTCTTAAGTTTACTTTTTTTCATAAAAAACGCACATAATTTATCTTACTTTTGACACGAACAAGCTATCTTCGATTCTGCACGTGGAAGGCTGTCGCGCGGCTTTAATGATGATTCATTCAAAAAGAAAGATCGCTCTTTTTTTAGTGCTTTAGCGCGTTAAAAATTATCGCGCTTATCCCTGTAAGCTTTTGACTAAAAAACCTTAATTATGGTTTTTCTCTTCAAAAAGCATCATTTACGCGGACAAGTCGACTTAATTTATTATTTAACACAATTCGACTGAAGAAGAACCTTCAAACACAGATCAACTTCCAAAACGACCCAAGCAAAGTAAAAACCCTTTCATGATCTACTAATCAAAACGGCATTAACTTCACATACTGTACGCTTGGGTTGTAGTAATTAATGCATCTCGTCGCTCGCCAATAACGTTGTTACAGTTTTTTCTATAGTTGGAAGAAGGATTCATATCACACATCACAGCTCACAGCACACAGCACAAATAAATCTATATTGCTTCAACTCGGAAGTAAGAGAACAATACATCTTGGTCTGTTTCTAATTTCACACGACCAACAAACCGACGTAGTGTTGTCGACAAATAAAGAAAAACTTCTCATAAATTAATTTCACTCGAACTTCAAAAAGAGAGTAGAATTCCCCTTATACAACTGCTGTATCTTCTCACAGTAAAATTTTACCCGATAGTCAGCACAAAACATAAAACACATTCCTACCAACAAAGCAAAAAGATGAATCCTTCTTCGTCCTCATCCTCCTCATCCATGACTAAGATGATGTCATCACTAGCTACTACCATTGTCGTTATTGCGGCATCATTATCATCGTCGTCGTCCTCCTCCTCTATCGTAGTTGATGCAGCAGCATTGCAAGTTGGCGACAATATCTGCGTAGAGGGGTATGTCATGGATTTGTTTTGTATTAATCGTGGTACATTATTAGATAATCCATCTGTACGTACATTAGAAAATCCTGAATTACATTCTGTACATTGTTTGATTGATGTGAATCAATGTGTTACATCCTCCTTCGAGATTTTAATGGATCCATCTTCTGGAAGTATTGATCAACTTTATAATAGAGGATGGAGATTAGATGAGGAATCAAAACAAAAATCAATTGAATTAGCACAAAATGTTGGTTCATGTTCCACATGTCAAGAAAATGATATGAATCATGTACAAGGATTTAGGATTGTTATGAATGCAACTATAACAAATTTAAACTTAGATGACTCGGATGTACCACCAACGTTGAAGGTACATAATATGGAAGATACCACAGCAACATTCGTTGCTGGCAGTAACAGTGATAGTGATAGTGCATGTATGACGTACTTTGGTATTCAAGATATTGTTGATATTGCTGCAGAAGCTGATGCTGCCACTGCGAATGCAGAGGCAGAGGCAGAACTATCAGCAGCTAGCACCGATGGTGTTGTTGATACTACGGTAACGTCGTCGTCGTCGTCGTCGTTCGGTGGTTCTTCTGGAACATCGTCCAGTGGTTCTACTGGAACATCAAGCTTCTTTGATGGAATTTCTGTTAATTCGAATAGTAATGCCAACGGAAATAGTTCAAGTAAACGAAATAAATTAATGAAAATGTATTTGGCACATGGTACTTTGATGATGATTGGTTGGGGACTCTTGCTACCAGCGGGATCAATTATTGCAAGATTTTTGAAACATCGTTCCAAAAATGGATTATGGTATAAATTACATCGTGGTATACAAGTTATGGGTTTGTTAGTAGCAATAATTGGATGGATTATTTCATTAACACAATTTAATGTATTTGGTGATGTAGGATTTGTTAGTTATCGTCATGGTATATGTGGTATGGTTGTTATGATCTTGGGATGCTTACAACCAATTAATGCATTCTTACGTCCACATACACCAGAGGTTGGAACGAAAAGGACAACTGGACGTATAGTATGGGAATACTATCATAAAGGTTCAGGATGGTTAGCTGTGTTACTTGCTATACCAACAATTGTACTAGGTACAATGAGTTTACCTGTTGTAGATGATATGATAACATTTCAAATTGCATACGGTGTTGGTTGCTGGGGTTGTTTATTGGTATTAATTGCTTATATCTTTTATGATAAAAAAATGTACGTTGAAGAAGTAGAAGTAGAAGAAGTTGCCGCATTCAAGGAGAAGCAGGACGACGATGATGACGGCATCGTCGTCGTAGAACAGGCAAAGCCTGTTGAAATAGAAGCATAAAAGTCAAGACAAGACACGTATAATACAAGTATACATCATCAGACCTTACAGGGACCACCGTATAATCCTCTCTATGCACGGTATGTTAATTATTACCTAAATTCAAGTAGCAAGAAAGAAAGAAATCACACTACACGCGAATTAGAAGAACGCGATAAATGATACATTTTACAATCCATCAATAAATTTTTTTTTAAAATAGGTCTGTAGAGAAGTTTTCAAAAGAACTATTATATATAGAAAGTCACTTGTTTTGAATAAGACTTTGTAGAATACTCGACACTGTAGTACGCGTACGTGTAGCTAAATTGTAGTGACGTAAATTTCCCCTTCCCAATAGATAGAAAAATACAGGTCTATTTCATTTCTTAGTAGAAGACATTTTGAAAGGGTGAACTCATTCATGTACAACGCAGTATACCATGTATCCTCATCTCGATATTGTCTTGACCCAGTTACAGTAATATACGGGTATCGTATCGTATCGTACCATACTCGATATGATATTTGTTACTCATTAGTTTGTAATACGATGCGATGCGATGTGATGCGATGCGATGCGGAATTTCGAAAGGGGTGGATGTTAAAACGGTGCATCTGCAGTATAGCTCTCAATTAAGCAACACCCTTTACAATATTCTTGCATCCCCTCTACTACCACCGCTGACAGAGTTTGAAACACATCTCAATCAGTCGTTCCAATTCTCGTCGCTAACATACTCATTTTAGGTAGTTATACGGAGATACATACACTGTATACGTACATAAACTAGGTATAATGCATGCACTTCTTTTTGAAACACTTCTTTTTACAAGCAAGCCTACCGCTCTCAATATAGTTTTGGATTTTGAAAACAAGATTA
>FMBT01000749.1:0-17250 GCA_900095095.1 Fragilariopsis cylindrus CCMP1102
ATATAAAAGGATGACCGATGGAGAGAAGAAAGAAGAAACTGACAATGATAATGATGATTATATTATAGAAATCGTGATAGCAATGGTGATGATGATGATGGTGGTGACGATGGCAAAAAAGAAGATGATCTACATGATGAGCAAAAGCAATTACCACCGCTGATATCGCAACCACTGTTGAAGAATTTTTATCAAAGCAGCGATCTCCTCAACTGGAAGAGATGACGACGACCAAGGGAAAACAAACGAGATTTTGTTTTCTACTTATGATTCTTGTTCTGATCATTCCTGTCATACTTTTGATGCCGAAACTCATAGCAACTATGATTGATACACCGTATAATCACGATATTATGATAGAGCAGGCACGCAGTTTCTTTAAGACGTACGATGATTCTGTAAAAGATAGAGAAAATCCAATGTCGGGTATCATAGTGGTCGTGTCAGAAAAAAATCGAATCTAGGAATAGAGCTGACGGATCGTTTCGAACGATTAGGTGCCACCGTTGTATCAACCGAGATCGATTGTAACGATTTGAATTCTGCCTCTAAGTCAATTGATTCCATTGTTGAACAGTTTCACAAGATTGACTTTCTTATTCACACTGGTAATCTATGTCTACCGGTATGGCCACTAAGTAGTCAGAGTCTCATCAATAATATCAAATCTATTACATCGACGTCGGTACAAGGATACGATATGATATTTGCTGGTAATTACATTTCGGCCTTTCTAATGACACAAAAGCTACTCCCATCATTGGAACGAAGCAAATTTGGGACAATGGTTCAATTCCAACATCCGGCCTCAACAGCAGTAGATGGATCACTACTTGAAATAGACAACCCTTCCAAAAGCAATCCTGCTGCGTCCGTATTACTTCAAAATCAAGATAACTTTTTCTCGGCGCTACTACATCTGCCCAATCAGTTTGCTTACGCGAAATTGGCTGGAGTTCTTCAACATCAAGTATTTGTTCGGGACTATCCTAATATCCGGACGATAGAACTCCCTCTTGGTTGGATAGATAGTGGGGTTAATGATTTCTTCAAATGTCTATTTCAGACAAAATCGTCTCAAACAGCAAATACTGGCAGTATTATCTCCTCGGCATTAGTTAATGACGAGGATCTTCAGGATGATTTGTATGACTGGAGTCAACGTGCTATTCATAAATGGCTAGCAACAGATGGTAAACTTACAATAGGCGATTGGCTCAAGATAGGACAACATTACACAGAGAAAATCGCTCCAGTTGATCAATCGGAGAAAAACTACGTTGTTGAATTTCTGTCATCAGGTCATACTGCCGCCATGGTAGCAGGCACTACTTTAACATTGATGGCATTAAAAGCGAGGGCCACATACGGCAGTACCTGGTGGTCAGTATAAAGTTATGGAAAAGAGACTTCGGGGTTGTTTCTTTCCTAAAATAGTTTGTAACACGCATATAGTAATAATAATGAATGATAAAAAGACGAAGTATCTAGTGGTGGCCATCAGTGCTGATCGACAAGCATGAGGAGTTAAAGCTGAGGATCATGCTGTCGGTGAATGATCAAATTAAGTTGCTTGGAAGACGATCTTTTTGGTCGGTTCTTTTCTTTAGCACTATATTATTAACGGGACGATATTTAAAGATTAAACAAGATAAAAAAATTCTGGTAACACTTGAGTTGTTGCTTAATGTATTTCCTCTTTTCCTTTATTTGTTCACTATCACTGCCTATAGTTGCCATAGTCATTTCCAAATATCTTACTTCATGATTTATTTTGATACTACTGCGTTTCTGCTGGGGCTTTTTGCGTCTATCACAAAACAGCAGAACAATTCGTTTGAGGAGCTCCACTCATTCCATGTCCGTGCCCACCCAATACATCGATCCACTTCGAAGTGAGTGAGGGTAAAACAGATATAAAGGTTCAGCCAGTGTGAGCCATGAATTGTATTGTGTGATAGGTTCATTCATACCGTTAGAAAATAGGGGTCAAAAAATCGTTATGCAGACACATAATACTTGTGCATATCAACCTTCGCCATACAAATATGTTTCATAATTATTTACTTACAGTCATCATACCCTGATCTTCGTGGCCGAATCTGTGGCAATGAATAACGATCCGACCAGCAAAGTCAAAGAATTTTGTCGGACATTACATTCCTTCTTATCGGAAGATTGGACGATAGTATCAAAGTATTCACCTTCTTCAAATCGGCCACCACAACCACCAGGTTCAACAATTTGCATCCGATTAATATGTGCATGATACGGATGAGATTGTGACAACATAATAGGAAATTCAATTAATTGACCAAGATCGAAGGTACGAATTGCAACGTCTGGGTCCCACGTAACTTGATTTACAGAGACGCCCTTCGTGCCATTTAAGAAGTAGTCGTCCATCGAAATATGCCATTTCTCGTCTACTTTGAATTTGGGATCTGCTAAATTGGGCATATAATACGGTCGACGAGGTTTCCACGATGTTTCTAAATCCATATCCCAGTATGGTGAAGACGGAAAGTTGGGAGACAACGTAACATCGGTTGGATCATCATTGGTTGTCACAGTTGATGTCGACGATGATGATGATGAGGATGCTAAATGAATCTGAACCATTTTTGATTCATCACTAGGTCCTGCTCCTTGATGGAAATGTATTTCTGCATCTTCCGAACAACGAACGGATAGATCTACTCGTGATGAAACAGTCATCATGTGTTTGTTGGTACTATTACCAGGATGAGGGATTTCCGATCTGTATACACCATCGTATGCAATTGGTCTCACATCACATGCATTATGTGGAATGAATTCGACATAATTCACCGACTCAGCATAAACAACGGATGACACACGGAAATAGTAATACATTTCTGGTTGTATGGTCAAGTCCAACTTCGTTTGATGGTTCACTTTATTGGATCGAGTCGCATTTGGTAATTTCTTATTGAACATACTAGAAAATTGCAGTAACACCTCGTTTGTGTTTTTAAGAAGTTTTCAATTTGTGGTGGATAATAATCATTGACTGTTTCATCAACGATTAACATCCCGTACGCTCCTCCATATGCCGATCGAGTAGTCAATGGATGACGATGTGGGGTGGTACCAATACGTTCCGACATCCGCATCGTCTAAGATATTATACTGCATGTATATAAATCAACGAAAAACCAGGTAAAATAAGAAAATTAAATAGTACAAGAAAGGTAATTAAAGGTAAACCCGTGTTATACCAACGAGTGTGAGTTCCAAAGTAGTTCTCTTAAGAGGTAGTAGTATTATTTCAGTGATTATTTCTTCTTCTTTTCCATAAAAAGACTTACATCATATGTGATACACTTTCCGGTTCCACCAATCTAGTGACATCGTCGACGGTTCCTTTACCATACAAAGGAAAACAATAGGAAAAAAGAAGGAATGATGGGGAAAGAATAAGTAAAATGAATATGAAAACCTTGTTTGTGATACATACATTTACTAGCAACGAAGCTGGTGCACATTCTATCTTTTTTTGTAGTACACACATCACACGTACCAACACCAGAGACGTGCAATCCATGGGTATGTAAATTAGTATCGATATGACCATTATTAACAAGTGTTAAATGATAAAATTGTTTTGGTTTCATTCGAATTAATACTGTTGTTTGTCCTGGGATACATTCCCCTAACAATCCATATCCATATAAATCTTGTGTTGGATCAGAACAAAATTCAATAACAGCTTTGTAATGATTATTCATACTGTTACTGCTGAGGGAATGCGAATCAGACATTTGTACCTGCTTCCAAGGTAAGGTGACATTAAAAAATGGTGAATGCTCGTGATCATTGTTATTATCATTATTATCTGACTTGTTGTTATTGCCGTCGACGACTTCAATTTCGTTGACAACCACCGAATTGTCGGTAGACGAAGCAGAAGCAGAAGCAGAAATCACCATCGTTTCACCCTCGCCGAACAAGCTATACGACGATCCAACAACAGCAACAACGCCGAAGATGACCAATAAGACTACCACAATAAAAGTGGTGAAAATTGTTCTTCCCTTACTATTGTTGCTGCTGCTGCTATTGCTGCTGTTGATGTTCGTTGTAATGGCACTAGTATTAGCAATATCATCAACTAATAATTGTTGTGATTCGCGATCAATCTGAAGAGTACCATCATTGTATGTATCAGGAATTCGTTGTTTTCATCCTTCTCGATAATAAGAGAACCGTATTTGTTGTTCGTCATCGTATTTTCTTTTTTTTTCGTTCGTTAATTCTGATTCTTTTTTGCGTCCTTATCCAGCCGGTCAATTGCGATTTGTGAACCTTAGCGTTTTGGGTGAAACTACTTTTACGGAAAGGAGTAATATGTTTCGCTTACAGTAGACTTTTGGGAAGTTAACGTACGTGAACTCTTTATCTTGTTTCGTTCTTCGGTGATATCTCCGATGCATCGATGTTACTACTGTGAGTGTATGGAGAATCTTGTCTGAATCTTTGATGTCACCGGTTCTTTTCGCGGATTCCGACTGAGTGAGTCAGTCACGAGGAATATATTAGTTTCTTTGACTAGGATACGGTACAATAGTAGCTATCGTACTTACTTACAACCCAACTGTACAAGGTATGTTCCCGTTACAACGAGTGAAATACGCTCAAATATGTCCAAAGAGGTCAACAATCATGGCACAGATACAGATACAGGTGCAGATTTCAATGATAATGACAATGAGGATGACAAGTGATGCGACTCAGCTTGTCTGGATGATTGTGAATTTTCCTTGCAACTCATGCGGTTTGTTATGTATTAAAAAAATGTAGTGATTCTAGATTCTTTGATTTGATTATGCTACTAGGAAATACTTGCTACTTCCACAACAGTATATTTTAGTACCAGTACAAAGGTTTATAAAATGAGATGTTTCTTTCTCTATTGAATCTCGTTTTTCACAGAAGGACTGGACTGACTTGGAAAAAGAAGGTAGATCTTCTATATCAAACACAACAGACATGTTAAAAGAATTATTGCCTAATCTTTTTTGCCCAAATCTGGCTACAAGACCTACACGTGGAACCAGACCAACATAGCAACGCACAACAAACGCACACATCACACCATTTTTGTTTTTTGTCAAAATCCTATCGTTTTTGTCGTTAGATTTGATTGACACAGATACCAAGAATACCGCACTTCGATTTTTAATTCAGAGATTGATTCGATCAGATGATTGATTCGAGCCGATCTAATCTAATGCACAAAGAAACAAATTAGAAAAAATCTAGCAGGAAAAGAAGAAAGAAATAGAGAGAGGGCGATAGAGTAATCGTGAAAGATACAGAGCAGAAACTGCGCCACATAGATCCTGTTGGAAAAATAAATAAAAATATGGCCTTATTTCATCTTCGATGTCGTCATCGTTGTAATAATTTTATTCTATTGTCTATACCGATACTACTGAACATGATGCTACTGGGTCTGGCACTGATGGGACTTGGATTCGAGCAACTCATGCCGATGGGTGTCAACGCCTGGCAGCAGTCATCGCCTACCACAATAAGACATCTGACTTCGACATCGAGTGCTGTTCGGAACACTTTCTTATCCATGTCATCATCATCATCATCATCATCTTTGTCGTCATTTTCATCACAAGATCCCGATCCCTCAATGAAGTCATCTATTCCAGCATCACCATCGATGAATAGTGGTATCTCCTATCAATCTCCCCCTTCTTCTTCTGCTTCCTTTCATGGTCCTTCATCGTCATCGCCTATCATTCCGCAACAACCACGACGAAGACAACTTCATAAGGACGTAGTAATTGTAGGTGGCGGATTAGCAGGATTATCAACAGCATTGTACTTGACACAAATTGATCCTAAACGACGGATCACAATCATTGATCGGAATAATGATACTAATAATGATTCCACTGCTACTGGTGGTGCTAATCCTGGAAATATGGCTAGTATGGCTGCTGCTGGGATGTTAGCACCACATTCAGAACGATTGCCGAAAGGTGATTATTTAGATTTATGTTTAGCATCCAAACGTATGTATGGTGATTTTGTTGCATTAGTTGAAGGGATGGCATATGATGCTGGCGCTGATGGACATAAATACCTAATGAATGATAACGACGGCGATAACAGTCTGGAACCCTGGAATATCGGATACGTTGCTTCCGGTGGATTTTTGGCGCCCGCCTTTGCTGGGGATAACGTTGCTACGTGGATGCCTGACCACGACAATGATGATGATAACGAAAACGAAAATGAAAGCCCAAGGCAGAAGAAAAAGAGAAAGAAGAAAAAAACTCCCACAGCATTTTGGCTGGACGCAACACAAGCAAAAGAATTGGAACCATATTTACACCCAGATATTGTTGGTGGATGGTGGTTCCCCGAGGATGCTAGTGTTGACGCACGTCGATTGACATGTTCCTTAAAGGCTGCATGTATTGGTGCCGGAGTTGAATTTTTATGCGGTTCAAACAATGAGGTTACATCACTTGATTTACAAGAAGGTGTATGTAAGGGCTTGTGGCTTGGTTCTCGTTCCGGTCGGTACGTATCGGCGAAAGCTATATTGGTCGCAAACGGTGCATGGATGAGGAATTTATTACCAGTCCCACTTGAACCACACAAGGGCCAATCAGTATCATTACGGATGCCGAAGGACCGTCCGCCAATTCTACGTCGAGTTTTGTTTGGTGGTGATTCCTATATCGTTCCAAAAGCTGATGGACGGATCGTTATCGGTGCAACTGTCGAGGCGGGTAGTTTTGATTCAAATGTAACACCTGCGGGGATTATGCATGTCTTATCACATGCGTTACAATTAGTACCGGCATTGGCTGATTTACCCATAGAGGAAACATGGGCAGGATTACGTCCAACAACACCCGATAAGGGACCGATCTTAGGAGAAACCCCATGGGATAATTTGTATTTAGCTGGTGGATATTGGAGGAATGGTGTTTTATTGGCACCCAAAACAGGTCATCTATTGGCAACATTAATCGCCAGTAATAGTAATAACGACGATGATGATGATTCTGATTCTGAATTTCAATTGTCACAAGAAGATCAAAACATGTTGGATGCATTTAATTGGGATCGGTTCACGTCGCCGGGAGGTGGTAAAAAAATGGCGGCGAATTCACGATACGCCGCTTCCATGTACCCCGTACATACACGTCGATCAGGAACAGGAATAGCAGCCGCTGTTGGAACGGAATTGGGATCATATTCGACTGCACGATCGGCTGGAGAAGAACGAAAAAAAGATAGAGAATCCCTGTTTGGTAGTAGTAGTAGTAGTGCCGATGGTGGCGGCGATAGTATTTTTGGCGACGATTCTGCTTCGGAAGATGCATTTGAACGAGCAGCTCTTCTCGGAATGGAAGACGCGGCCATATACGAAGGATTTGAAGAACAGAACAAACGACGACCAACAACGAATAACGAGGAAGAAGAAGAAAGTCTCGGAGCGAAAACGACAGACGAGGACGACAAACTCGATGATGATAGGGAACGTCTAAGCAAATTCTATTACTCGCAACAAGAGGCCGCATTGCAATCTTCGACATTGGACGTCGTTGAATCTTCTTCTTCTGATTCGTCGTCGACGTCAACAACTTCTACCTACGATGGGTCTGATTCTGGTGATGCTTTCACAGTGGGAAGTTCAAGTACAAGTGCAGAAGCAAAATCTACTATCGACGATGACGATGACGATAAGAGTGGAAACAATGAGGAACTAAAATCTATTTATCAGTCGATTCGTGATAACAAATCGAAACAAGATGTAGATTTACCTGTGGATGAAGGTTTAAAGCGACCGGATCCCGGTTTTCGGATTTATCACATTGATAAAACTGGAGAATCAAGAATTATTCCTCCATATACTTCCCCCGGTGAATTTTTTCAAAGTCTCGAGGCTGAACAAGCATTAGCAGCAGCGCCGGATGAAAAGTCATTATCATCCGACCAACCCTTTCCACAGAATAATAATAACGGGAAAACAGAAAGTGATTCTGCTGATTCTGAGTATGACGGGTACCAGACAATCCTTGATGCCAATTCTAGTAACAATCGTCAAGATGAATTGGACAAAATGAAGGAAGCTCGACGAAAAAATCGATCAAAGGGTGGTATGCCAGAGATAAAAAAGAAATAGTTGTAGTACTTAGTATAAGTTGAAGGGATACTATGCCATGTCTATTGGAATTAATCACACTAACATATTATTATTATAACAGAAGGAGTATAGTTTATAAATGTTAGTCATCTTCGTCGTCGCCGTTCACCTTCTCATTTCGCTTATTTTTTAAGATAGTTATTTTTGCTCAAGTTTTGATTCTCGTCGTTATTGTCGTCGTTAATTTCACAATAGTGTTACTATCCATCGCCGTGGGCGTCGTCGAAATAGATTTTTTCTGATGTTTTCGGGGATAATCATCCCAAATTTGCGCCGGGTGAGGAGCTATTGAGAGCACATTCAGGGGTAACATTCTCAAATAATATCTATATGAAACCTGAAGTAAGAACTAGGAACGAAACAATTTTAAACTGAAATAAGAAGTAAACTCTGTTAATACTAATACTGGCTGTACAATACGGCTACAGACTAATAAAGACTTTATTTGCTCAAAAGATTAATGTATAAAAATCATTTCTATTAGATACAGGTTATGTTGTACCAATACATATACTTTTAAGGACTAATAATTGATGATTCGGTCCATCGATTAACCATCTATTTAGTTAAGAATATCAAACGGAAGGTCATGTTTGATTTGATACGATGTGTGATGAGCGAGATCACAACTGTTTTGCTCTTTTTTTTGTTTTGGGTTTGATTGGTCGTGTTATGCTATATCCTGTGAGTAGTAGCTACCAGGTAGTAACTATTCGCCCAACAGGACAGACAATCTATAGTAAAACATCCTATACAGCAGGAGCGAGCAGTTTTCGAAAAATTCTCGCATTATTCACGCCAGATTTATGCAGTCTTGCGTAATCCAGTCTTACGTAATCCACGTCCCCGTCTTCGGGCTATTCCATAGTTTGATGATGGTGAATAATTATCGGCGTAATTTCCTCCGTACTGTCCATAGACTCCACCATAGGAACCGTCCGAGCCATAGTTTCCGGAACTTCCATAGCCGTAGTTTGATTCTCCACTATAGTTGCTTGGAGCGCTATCCGACCGACCGGAGTTTCCATAGTTGCTTGGAGTGCCATACTGTCCGTAATTTCCATAGTTGCTTGGAGTGCCATACTGACCGTAATTGCCGTATTGTCTGTGTTTCATAGAGCAGAAGTAGAAGAGGGAGAAGAGGGATTAAATAAGAAGGAAGTAGGAGCGAGCAGATTTGGTGTGAGCTGTTTGTCTTTTTGTTGTTTATGATTGGCTCGGCTTCCGTGAATGCATGCGTTGTGCTGGGTTGGGTGGCGAGTTTACCGTTTGCTTCAACAAGCAAGATAAATGAAAGCGATGGAATGAATGGAATTGAATTTACTTTTACTTACCCATAATTGTCAGCAGGCTCTTCTACTTTAACTGTGATAGGACCTGATTCAGTACCTTCGAGTCGTGCTTTGATAGTTCTAACCATAGATCGAATTTTGTCCAGCATCGTGTTCGTCCCCCCATATAGCGTTCCCATCAAGCGTCTTGTTCCTCCAGTCACACCGTAGTTCTTAGCGATACCATAATTGGTTCCGTAGTTGCTACTACCGTATCCATAATTGGTTCCGTAGTTACTGGCGCTTCCGTATCCATAATTGGTTCCGTAGTTCCTGGCGCTTACGCTTCCGTATCCGTAATTTGGTGAGTAATTGCTACCTCCATCGTAGTTGCTTCCACCATATCCGTAATTTGGTGAATAGTTGCTGCTTCCGTATCCATAATTCTCAACGAGTTTACGATCATCGACACTGAATCCTTCAGCTTTCATAGCTGCGTGTTTGTGTTTGTGTTTGTGTTTGTGTTTGTGTTTGTGATAGAAATCGAAAGAAATAGAGACAGTAACGGATAGTGTGAGAAATTGAAAAGAAGGTGAATTGCTTGACGAGGGGCATGTATTATAATAATACAATGATTTTTTATGTTATATTATACTATATATTATATACTTGTAAACGTACCTTCGTCCATGTTTTTTGTACCAAACAAATACCGTTGTTGACTGACACCCCCAAGGTCTTCAATAAGAACGTCAAGACAGTCGTAAAACTTTCCAGGTGTATGTAAAATCAAAGGTTCGGTACCAGTTTCGGTATGGATAAGTGATAGATGATCACCTTGACTTTCGAACATGCATCCATCGACGAGCCCTCTTGGCCATTGATTATTACCGAACATCTCCTGCTTGTAATCGAGTTTGATCATATCGGGGAATTGATACATAAGTCCTGATAGGACAGCTTGATCATCTTCGGTTGGATCAATATCTAACACATTCAATAGGTTAATCAAATCGGCGGGGTAACCAGCCATTAGACCAGCATTCAAATAAACGTCGGAATTTTCATCGCCGGTTGTATTGAATGCTAAGTCTTCCATAAATACTTGCCAATCTTCAATGTTTTGACTAGGGTACCACATACATTCACCTAAACCAGAAGAACAGGCACGTTTGGTTCGTTCCTTCGTAATAGGATCAAAGTATTCACTCGGATGTGCATGGGCCATCGCCGATACACAGCATTGTGCCTCTGCAGACATGACGACAGCACCAGGTGAATCCTTTGTAAGTTTCTTGTATGTTTCCATGAAGTTATCAATAGCAAGTGATGCGAATGCTTCATTGTTAGGAACATTAAGAACAACATCACGTGCATCCGCTAAGATAACTAACTTGTCGGAATCCATAATTTCAAGTAATGGTCTCAATGTTTGGTACTTATCACCGAATCCATGGTAGTCAAGATTTCCACCATAAACAGTTGTTTGTAATTGAGCGATATCACCCTTTTCTCGGAAGAAATGTAATGGAGATGTTGGATCTTGTGGTAACGATGCATCAGTTTCATACATTAATACCATAACATCATCCCGTAACGCTTGTCGTTGTTGTCGTTGATCGGCAGATACACCACAGATCGTGGCGACCATCGTCATTAGAGCGAGAGTAGAAAACTGCATCTTACTTTATTATTGTTGGTGTTTCTTCTAATACCTCTACTTTTAAAACTTTGTTTCGAACAAACAAACGAAGGTTATATTATTATTATTATTATGAGTAATGAGAAAAGGGTATGTTAAGAATATTTCTTTTACTGTGTTTTGGTGTGTGTGGCGAGTATTAATATTATTAGTACACAGGTATGAGTATATGTAACAGTTTCGAACGAAAAAGAAAAGATGTGAGTGTTGTATCAGTAACGTTACAGGACTGCGAAAAAAAAGCGATTTGTTTCGCCAAAACTTTGTTAGCATACGGTTCACTTAGCCGTTAAAGTATGAATAGAATTACTTATTGAAGTGTGATTGTGGTAGAAATAGCAGTTAGCTTCTTTATTCAACACGAGAACAAAAAAAACATGACACGGCTTGCTCAGATTCACGTTGTAAAATGACGTGTGTGTACCCGTGTATGCATGACGGAGAGGGGATCTAACGAAAAAAGTCTAACGAAAAAATGAGGAAGAAACTATTAGCCTGGTGAGCACAAAATATCTCTATCAACCTTCGCGAACTAGCCATGTGACTCCGCGGAATGCAAATTTTCATTTCAGCGAGATTTTTTGCGCGTAAACTTATTAGATAGAAGTAGAATACTGATAGTACAATAATAATTGTATCAGTTCAGTGTAGGACCTATGTATTCAATATTATATACAGTAATATTATATTATTATGCACATGGCATTAGTTTCAGGTCCTATTTCTGTTATACAGTAGATATATCCCTATATTTCCCCTTCAACACACAGGAAATACTAACTGGCGACACTAATCGAGAAAATATCAAGGAAATACACCACACACACACACACAATGGGAGGGTTTGTACATGTCATGCAATTTCTTCTAAAAATCAATTATATGAGTGAGTTGAACATTGTAGGGGGAATGCAGTACAAGAGATAGAGATCAGCTCACCATCACATCACTTGGCCTGTATATAAGTAGTGTAGTAATAATATGTTTGTACTACTATGAGTATATCACACAATGCAAATAGATGGTTTATTGATGAATTAATTCATTGAATATGGTATTTCCCAGTAGTGCACACCACAGAAAACATGTGCCATTCAATTCTTGTCCTGAGGTTTGTTTGTGTGGCATCTAAAGCAGAAAGAGGGGCGTATTTATCTGTCATTCTCCCACATACCACACATATAATACCAAATATGCCCAGGTAATAGTACAAAAATAGAATGGTGTTCTATCTAATATGTTGGATAGACTAACAGGAAAAGTCAAAGGAAAAACATGCTCATACAGTTACATACTGCCAAAAGGGCTGATGGCATAATTCATAGAGGAATGCATATGACTTATACAATGTTAAGAATAAGGGGAATGAAAGACATGAGAATATACAAAAACCTGAGAGATGAACAAATAGTAATAGGATGGGACAATTTACTAAGAGGAAAATTCTCAAAGGAATGGAGAAAACAACAGAAAGCATATAAGACCAGACAAAGATTACAGGATCCAGTGGAGTATGACAGAATAAAAAGAAAGAAGAAAGGCAGGAAGAGAAAATAAGGACAAAAACAAATATAAGAAAATCACAAACAAAATAGAAGAATTGCACGCCTTCTTTCAAGCCATAGTACCACTACTAATGTATATATGGACAGGCAGGTGCATTGATTGCAAAATACACCAGTACTGGGAGGCAGAATAGCAGCGGAAAATGACTCACTATCAAATAAGATAACACACCTGTATGCAATGAGGGAAATGGTACTACCAGAGGACAAACTACAGATATATGATGAATTGCTAGACTCAAGACCAGACGATACAAAGCAACAAACAAACAAATCACAGCATGAAAAGAGTGAAGGAGCTAGCAAAAGACAACAGCAAACCCATATGGAAACACTTCACAGCAAACAAACCAGCCAAAACTAGGGTATCAAGGAAAATATCAACAAGAACACAAACAAAGAAAATGTCAGATAACGCATTGACAAATGTGTACACCAGACTACAAAAGAAATGGTCATCAAGTAGAGTATCATCACCGGTACTACAGGCAAAATACAAAATGAATAGTCTTATGTCCACACTGTATACAAAATTGGGGGAAAAGAGATCAACCAGCAGAGCAAGAACTGTATGGAAGGAGATAGAGATACAAACTATTGAGGATAGATTTGGAGACGAATCGATGTAAACAAACAAATAATATAGATAAATAATAGGCTGGTCGACTGCTGACTCTACTGTTTTTCTAAAGCGGCAGCTTTTAAATGACAAGTTATATATTATTGTTGAATAGACTATATTATTATGTACATTCCATCTCTTCACAGTTGTTAATCTAATAGAGCTATGAGATAAAAGCCAAAGCACCCCCATAATTTGATGGATATTTGGATAACTTTGAAACAAGGTAAGCATGCAAAAAAGAAAAACTCTATAGATGCTGCTTTCAGAAACGACAAGTAAGTGCTTTACTTCTAACAGTCATTCACAATTTAACATTAACCAGAAGATTTTTAACCGTGTGAGCACCAGCAATACCGGCCTATAGCAGCTGCAGCAGTATCTCAGATATTTAAATTGCTATGAAGGCAGATCAGTATAATAAAGCAGCAATTATAATGGGACCAGTACAGTAGGTAGTGAAACCTGGACACCAAGAAGCAGTATATCTGTATTATTGGCACAAAATGAGAAGTCAAAGGAGACAACTCATTGGCACAAAATGAGAAGTCAAAGGAGACAACTCACACATCTGACTACCATTCTGGGAAGTCTTGAAGACTTCAGAATCATTACAACAAGGAACTCAGAAATGCTTTCCCTCTGGGCATACCTACCATGGGTGATGTCTCCACAGTAAATTGAAAGCTATGCATGTTGCTATGGTAGCAAGCATCAACGCTCAATATTAATAGTCATTTCTAGCTACAAATGGTGCATAAATCAATGGGGTAAAGATAAATGAGCTACAATACATACACAGTAGGTTCAATGTGTCAGAAAGAGGGACAACCAGAGAGAGACAGACCTGTTAGACCCACCCCTTATATTCCACACTAAAGGAAAAAGTTAAGTACTAAATGAATTATTATTGAAGAATCTACCATAGTAATTACACTATTATCATCCTACACGCAACACTATGCATAACATCACCCTATAGGTGTTTCGTTCATAGATAGAAGATGACAGTTCTTGATGATAAGGTTAATAGAATAGTCCATAATTGGAAGAACTTTTAAAACAAAATTTACTAGAGTAACTAAAATATGGCAGTCTTGTCAGAGGTTGACCATTGTTGTATGAAATATTACATACGTCCGTAATGAATGGGTTTCTATTGCTACCGATATACCGGCATCATTCCATTGATAGAAGTCGATTGTGATTTGCCTCCTCTTTTAATTTAGAGAGGAGGTTTCGATAAATATAGAAACATACAATTCGACTCCTCATATTGTGGTTTATACCTGGTTCCTTCAAAGAGACGAGAGACAGCTACAGTACTGTATTTATGTAGAGTATGGGACTCATTTCTTTTTTTCGTCATCGACTAGACATTCTGCATAGTCTGTTAAGGAACCAAGATAGTCTTTGACAACGCCATCTCCTTCGAACACAAACAGATGATTGGTGACCCTTATCTACAAAGTAACGATCATGACTGATAATAACAAGGACGCCATTGAACTCGGCCAGGTATTCCTCTAACGCTGCGAGAGTGTCAAGATCTACGTCATTTGTCTGGAGAATTATAACAGAATGCAATTTTGTTGTGAGTGAAAAAGACGAATTGATATATTACTCGTGCAGGTTAGGGTATGGTGCATCAAAGCAGAGAGACTACTTGTACACCAATTCAAAACATTCAGATCGTCGTCGTCAAATGAAACTTAAAAACTTACCGGCTCGTCAAGAATAAGGAAATTTGCCTCTGTGTTAGTACCGACAGCAGTTGTAATCGTCTTCGTTCTCCACCTGACAATCTGATAATCCTTTCAACCCATCGCTCTTTTGGAAACTGGAATTGTTTCAGCAATTTTTGGACTTCTGAAGGTGCCTCGGCCATGGTGGATCCGTCACGAGCAAGTACTCGCTGTTTGCAAAATCCATAACACTACAGTTGTCATCCAGTGGTATACCCATCTGGTCATATACACCAAATGAGACTGTTTCACCTGGTGTAATCTTTCCACTATCCGGCTCTTGTCTACCGCACCGCCCATTTTAATAAATGTCGATTTTCCAACACCGTTCCCACCAACAATACCGATAGTATCACCCGCGTTGAAATCGTACGAGAAGTCATCTAGCATAAACGCGATCACCAAACTTAAGTGAAACGTTCTCCATCTTCAAGATATTGGTACCCAAACGACGGTCGTCATTTTCAAGGACTATTTTAGTATCAGCACGTCGAGGTTTGGTCATGGCACTAAGTTTATGAAATGCTTCCTGTCGTGCTTTGGATTTCGACTGTCGTCCGGAGGGTTGTTTTCTCATCCATGCCAACTCACGTGTTAATTTTTTCTTCCTGGACGACATAACCTTATCTTCGTTGGCATATCTTGCCTCTTTCCCAATTAGGAAATCACCATAATTTCCCTCATATCCATATATATAGCATCTAACTCGACAATACGATCACAAATTTCATTCAAAAATGAACGATCATGTGTAATACAAAGGACAGTCATTTTCTTTTCATCTGCTATCACATCTGATAGGAGACGAATCGCCTTTAAATCGAGATGATTTGTTGGTTCATCCAAAAGAAGGACGTCCGGACTTTGAACGAGTGGCAGCTCCAATAGCAACCCGCTTACGTTCACCACCACTTAGTTTTGATAATGATTGGTCCTTGAGATCGTCCAATTGTAATCGCATCGAAATCTCGTCTGCTTTGGTAGGACATTCCATCCATCGGCAGCATCCATGGCAGCTGAAGCCTTATTGAATGCATCATCATCAAACTCAAGCGCATTACAGACCTGACCGTAGTTTCGAACAATTTGATACACCGAATTAGAATTGGAATTCCCTCCATTGTTTTGACTATTACTCTGGATACCAAGTAGTGCATCACCTACCGTAACATCCGAGGGTGATAAACGGTTCCTGTTCGACAAAGGCAACACTGACATCCCGAGGAACTTCTACCGTTCCAGTATATATAGTTGGTTCACGGTCGTCTATATCGTAGTCTTTACAACAGGTTTCAGCGAGAATATTCATTAATGTTGATTTACCACAACCATTTCTACCCACCAAACCAATTTTTCGTGTTCTTGGTAATATATAACTAACGTCCTTCAGTTGGAACACGGTACCACCATCATGACTACATGTAAGGCCTTCGATCATTAATGCAGGTGGAAGACCAGTGGGTATTTTTTTTGTTTCACCATCTTCATCTTCATCGTCTACTACATTTTTCTTCCTTTTTTGACATTTGTAACAGAATTCAATCTCGGTGCCGCTGAAAGACTAGTTCCAATAATTCGATTATTGTTACTGTGAATGGTACTAAAACCTGTTACGTCTCCGATTGCTCCTACTAGGAATAACACGAATGAAACTCGCGCCATACAACATGATGATGCCATTTTCGTCATAGCTCTTTCTTATATTCTATCGACGTTGAATATTGTGCTCTAATGCAGAAAAGACGACAGTAATAATAGTAAAAATAATAGAAATTCAGAGATATTCATTCATTCGCGTCATCCATCATAATATGATGGATGATGACGCGATTTTATTTGTGTACTACCAGTATTGAGAAATGCAAAAACTCACACCATAAACATTTGGGCGCGCGTTTTCTGTTTCATTCATTGGTTGTGTGCGCTTCGCTTCGTCTGATGGACGGTTGGACGAGCAAAAAAAAACGACGAGCAGATTCATTTTTGCTTTTCGTCGCACATCAAAGATTTTTCAAACGACAAAATAATAAAATTAATATTTCGACGATGACGACAACGACAACGAAAACGATGCGATTTTGCACTGCGCCAACGACGGCAGCAACAGCAGCGACGGCTGAAAAACAAGACCGAAACGAT
>FMBT01000410.1:0-130844 GCA_900095095.1 Fragilariopsis cylindrus CCMP1102
CCTGTAATGAATGGTACAATAAGAAGCAGTATCCTACTACAACGAATTCGCCTGTAATCGATTTAACAAACGAAAATGCTGTCACTGTCACAACTACTACTACTACTACTACCACTGAAGTTGAAGTTGAAGATTCAGATTCAAATTCAGATTCACATTCAGATTCAGATTCAAATATAGTATTACAATTACAAGTTCCTTCCCATACATCAAGTTCCTGTGAATCAGCATTATTATCAAGTGTTGTAGCACCAATGGTTCCCGAAGAAACAGCGGAATGTATTCTACCATTATTATTACAGCAACAACAACCACAGGATAACAATAATAATGGAGGACAACAACAAAAGGACAACAATACAAAAATCTCTATTACTACAAGTAATAATAATATCATTCCTCCTCCTCCTCCTCCTTTATCTCCTCTCAATTAGAGGGTGTATTGTTATCGATCCAACGTCATCGTCGAATCCATCATCAGCATGATGGTGGTGGTGGTAGTAGTGGTAATGGTAATAGCAATGCGAATAATATCCGTGCTGGATTTTTTTTAGGGGATGGTGCAGGGATTGGTAAAGGACGACAAATTAGTGCAATTATACGAGATGGATTATGTCGTGGACGGCAACGTCATGTATGGTTAAGTGTATCAAGAGAATTGATTAAAGATGCGGAACGTGACTTAAAAGATGTGGGTGTCTACTGTACAGATGAACTGCATGATGGTACCAACTTTCTAGGTGACAATTTAAGTAATAAATATTCCAAAGGTTTAGGACGAAAAGATAAAGGTATATTATTTTTAACATATAATTTATTAGTTAGTTCCAATCGTATAAATCAAATCATTGCTTGGTGTGCAGGAACTGAACAGATTAGTATTAAGAATAGTAAGAGTAGTAACAACAGTAACAATAATAACAATAACAACAATACCACCAATAACGATTCTTCTTCCATTACAACCACAAAATTAAAAATGGAACAGTCATTTGATGGTTGTATCATCTTTGATGAAGCCCATAAAGCAAAAAATTTAGCTAATAATACAAAAACAGCACAATTAGTATTAGAATTACAACGTCGATTACCGATGGCAAGAATCGTCTACTGTAGTGCCACTGGTGTGAGTGATATTGATCAATTAGGGTATGCGGAACGATTAGGTCTATGGAAGATACCAAAAAGTATTACTAGCAATAGTAGTAATAACAACAACAACAATAACAATGCTACCATCGATGATGGTACATTTATTGATTTTGATTCATTCCGTAGGTCATTAGAAAAACGTGGACTTGGTTCATTAGAATTACTTGCATTAGAATTAAAAACTAAAGGAAGTCTTATGGCACGAACATTGTCATGGGAAGGTGCTGAATTTCAAACTGTAGAAGTTCCATTAGATCGTCATCAATGTCAGGTCTATGATCGGGGTGTTACATGGTGGACGGAGTGTAAAAATGAATTACAAGATGTAGTAAAGATTGTTAGTAATAATGGGAGTAGTAGTAATGGTCAAATCTGGAGAACATTTTGGGCAGCACATCAACGTTTTTTTAAAGAATTAGCAATTTGTGCAAAGGTACCATTTTTAGCAAAAGATGCATACGAACTCATTCATGAAAAGGGTTGTTGTGTCGTGTTTGGATTACAAGGAACGGGGGAGGCTGGAATGCAAAGTCTTTTGGCTATTAATGAGGAAAATGATAGTAGTAAAAATAACTCCACCCATAATAATAGAAAGAATCTGCTACCAGAAGATACCAAACGATTTTCGACTCTGATGTCAACAGTTGAGGCTGGGTTAACGAATTTTATTCTACAGCACTTTCCAGTTACCTTACCCTCTCCCGAAGCTCCTACGTTGCCAAATAGACTTCCCATCAATGAAGAGGAACGTCTACAGTACGCTATTATTCAGGCCAGTATAACTCGAATTAAATCAATGCCTCCACCGGAACCGCATCCTGTTCTTATTGCGAAGCGACAAGTTTTATTAGATAAAATCCGTCACATGGATTTACCACCTAATCCACTTGATGATTTGATCGATCGATTGGGTGGAGTTGATCAGGTAGCTGAGATGACGGGTCGATCTGGTCGTATAGTTCGTGATAATAGCGGTAAAAACTTCGTATACTCCAAACGAGTTATCGATAAAAGCAGTCAAACCACAGCAGCGGTAAATCGGGACGATTCTGAACGGATCAATATCATCGAACGACGTCAATTTATGGATGGTAAAAAGTCTGTGGCTATTATAAGTGATGCAGCAAGTACAGGCGTAAGTTTGCATGCGGCTCATGGTAGTGGTGGGAGTCACAAACGACGAGTCCATTATACCATCGAACTTCCCTGGTCGGCCGACAAGGCAGTTCAGCAACTCGGACGGAGTCATCGCAGTGGACAAAGTTCCGCACCGGTGTACAAATTGGTAGTGACAAACCTGGGTGGTGAACGGCGGTTTGCAGCTGCGGTTTCGAAACGTCTTATGAGCTTAGGGGCGCTGACGAAGGGTGATCGACGTGCAGCGACAGGTGCGGACATGTCTGAATTCGATTTGGATAGCAAGTACGGTAAACGTGCTTTGAAACGCTATTACAGCGCCCTCGACGAGAACGAATCATCCGGAGGAGGGACCACAGTTGGTCCCCTCTCCTCTACTAATACCGGAGAGATCATTGAAGAATTTATTAGGGAGATTACTGTTGCCGGTGATCCCATCTTAAATAGCTTACCGACCGATGATGAGAAACTGAAGCACGCTTGTGTCCTTTGTATCGCAACAGCTGAATTGGATCGAGTTGGATTGGATCGCGAGACGAGATCAAAAGGAGATGTAAGAATCTTTCTCAATCGTATTAGTGGCTTGATTGTTACAAGGCAGTCATTGGTATTTTCTTTATTCATGAATACTCTGAGTCAAGTTATAAAGGAGGCCAAATCGATCGGTGAGTTCGAAGGGACCGCGGAGGACATCACGGCGACTGCCATCAAAATAGGAGAAGAGAGGGATCTCGCTGTCGATCCATCATCCGGTGCTCAGACCAAACTGACAACGTTGGTCCTTGATCGAGGTATCTCATTCGATTCTGTTTGTACTTTGGCAATGGAAGAAACGAAAAAGTTATCTTTAGCTGATGCCAACTTGAGGGCTGTAGGCCAGGATAGTCAAAAAGAAAGTAATTCGAACGTTACTCGTACCGGCGAGGAAAGTGAAGATGATTTTATCGTCCTCGATGATGATGATGATGACATTAATGACTTTATCGTAGATGACGATGATGATGATGATAATTATGACGTGTGGATGTCGAGGAGCACTAAACGAAAGCGTTTAGTTGCAGAGGCAGGATTTTATATCTCAAAGAAACAAATTGCTGGAAGACACCTGGTTCTGTTTGCTAGAAGAAAATTTGATCGTTCATCCTTCAATTCAGTCGAAGAGGATGCTGCATTTGATCCCTTAGGTCTAATGCAACTCACTCGTCCCAATACTGGTACCATTCTGACTGACAAGAGTACACAAGAACTAAGACAAAAGTATCGACTTGCCTTCAGCTGTGAGGAACTACGTGTACAATTATCGTCGGAGGAGGCGCCGATGACGGATGAAGATCCAAAAAGGCCAATCGATATAATCAAGAAAGAAAACGCTCAAGTTTCTCGTTTGTGGGAAAAGGCTTTCGAAGAATCAGACGGTTACAAACCAGGGAAGGGACTTGCTCCACGCCGACAAAAAGTTTCACTTGTGAATGGTCCTGTGTTACACATACTACCGGCGCTCGAAAAGAGTGTTGAAATGAAAACCGGAAAAGATAAGGCTCTTAAAATTATGAGGGCCCAAGTCGGATCTCGTCGGATCGTCGGCGTGCGTTTCCCTTCCGATATTGACGCAATCGAGAAACTTCATGTCGAGCTAGATAAGATAATTAAGGTTAGAAGTAATGCTGGTAATTCATTTACTGACGAAGCCTTGGCACCGATCTGTAACAAGACTATGAAATGGGCCACAACTAAGCGGAAAACGATGAAAAGTTTCTTCCAAGTGACATCATTTACTAACAGTACTTCAGGCAACAGCAGCAGTACCGGCAAGAACTTGAAAGGCAATATACATAATAAACCCAAAACCAAAACTTCTGCTGTTACCAAGAGCACATCAGGAGAGAAACGCAGTGCTTCGAATCACTCGTCATCAGGAAAGAAACCTAAAACAATGATGTCATTTTTTGCCAAGAAGAAATAATTGCAGCATACTTATCATGATCTTTCAATATGGTAAACAGGTTAAAATCTCCTTTTAATATTGAACAGTAATAATACGGGATAATTACATTTTATTGCTTTCAAAACAGTTATTTTTTAGTCCCGAATCAGGTGTTCGGAGATATGGTGTATTTGTGTTTATTTCTAAAAAGTGTATTTCTTAACGCGAGTAGACGAGTAACGTTTGACTGTATTTTTTCTTTTGAACATTCAATTTGTGCCAAGTAACGTTACATGATGTTCCTACCGTACATGCGTTGCAGCGTTGCACATAATTGTCTCGGCGTGTCTTAATTTGAAGTAACACTACAAAGCAATCACATCGTACTAGCATTTGTAACAGTCGACGATGCAATAAAACGGGAATATTTTATATATAACACACAGAAAGAAGCGATTATATCTGACACAAGTACTGACGATTCATTCACTGGCCGAAAAGGATCTATTATCGTATATTCCTACTACTTGTTTGTTCAAAACAAAATACACGCAGCAAGAGTAGGGAATTGTTTGTTCACGTCGTTACAAAAAGAAAAATGGCAGAAGTACAAGTAGAAGCAGACGCAGAACAGCGTCGGGTTGTGGCAAAAAGTATGCATCGTATTCCTGATAATATGAACATCAAAGAAGGTTATAATTTGTTAATTTTGTTGTATAAAGTAGGAATATTATTTGATTATAACACCGCTCTTAATGCTGCGGATGATGATACTTGGCATGATGAAGATGAAAATATGATAGATTTCGATGAAGATTTTAATTTAGATGATGAGAATGACATCGTGATACATTCTGAAACAGGCATGATCACATCTTTACGTCTCTGTAGGCTCAATAGTTATGATGATTCTGATTCTGATGATGATGAGAACGATGATGGGGATGACAATCTTGGACTATACCTGCCTATAGATGTACCACCAATCATTGATCAACTTCAAAGTCTGGAAAGTATTGATCTTAGGAATTGTAGGTTACTTCCAAAGGAACTTGGTAGTCTACCTCTACTCAAAACAATTGAATTATGGGCCTGTCCAAATAGTGTTTTTGAGAATATTCCAGATGGGCTTCAACTTGCTTCGGTCAAAAATGTTGTTATTGATTTTAATTGGTCTGACTTTGATTCTAGCTTTTCGCCTATTTTGAAGATATTTTCAAATTCGCTAGAAGAATTGTACTTTCGTCATACAACAAGGAAGCAAACAGATGAAATTCTTCGAGCTCTACAACACTGTGATGTAAATTTTAGACAGAGTATAACAACTATCCGGATGCGTGACTGTAAATTGAATGAAGATGATTTGGTGATATTAAGAGAACGGTTTATCAATCTCCGTGAAATTGATGTTAGTGATAACAATGTCAAAAGTCTTAGTGGTATTGAAAATAAGATAAAACAGGTCCTAACGCCGTTGTTCTAATGGGACAGTGATCTCAATAGGAAGCAACCTACGCAAATTGCACCTATATTTAAATCCTATATTAAAAACAATATCTAATGGCTCAGAAGATAATTCTACTCAGATATCAGCGTTACTAACTATTCTTAATAATTTTGATGGGATCTCGAATCTTGGATCAATGTTAAAAGTGAACCAGTACGAGTACGACCCAGATGTTGAGAACGTATTACGAATCAATCATGCTGGAAGGAACCTCATAAGGAATAAAGAAATTCCATCTGACATTATTGCAACTGCTACTGCTACTGCTACTACTGCTCCCGTAATTAGTCCTGCATTGTGGCCTTTAATACTGGAGAAAGCCTACAAACAGTCTTACAAGATTTATGATAGACAAGATTGGCAAATAAAATGTAAATGCGCAACGGGACTTTTCGATTTGGTGCTTCACTATTGGCCGAGGTTACTGAAAAAACGATATAAACCGCAATAATCAACAGTACAGGTATTCTTCTTCCTTATATATTTCAATTCTTCTTGGGTAGATATAAATGCGCAACGAGATTGTTCGATTTAACATTTTATTGCTTCCAAAACAGTTATTTCTTTATTTCTTAATCAATGTTAATGGGCTATTTATTAAAACGTGAACCAAAAGAAGAAGAAGAAAAATTATCAGAAAAAGTCGTAGTCAATATTTGATGTTATCGCTTTTGACATATATTGTCAACAACGTACCTCGTGTTTCTTTCCTTTATCTAGCATAGTCTCGGCCAGAGAATCTGCTGTTAAATCGCTTCGGGTAATAGTTCCAACTACCTGATTGTACTTGTTAACAACAGGAAGGAAGCGAAGACCCATACTTCGATACATTGTGTATGTTCTCTGTTATAGTTTGTGGTTGTGGTTTTAAAGGAAGAGGAGGGAGGGGGGTGAATGAGAAAGAAAAAAAATGTGAGTTTCATTATTTTTTCCCAGTCTAAATAATCTATGACAGAAGTACAGCAAAAATCTCATCTCAATCCTCCTAGCTTAAAGGAAAGTATCTTGCGTACGTACCTCCACGGAAGATGTTTCTTGGATGGAAATAGCGGCATTATTGACATATGGTCGTAGATCAACAAGACATTTACGATCCTCTTCTGTGATGCGTAAGTCCTTCGCATCTGGATATCGTGGGTAGGACTTGAACAGGACATCCCATTGGACCAAGGGATGGTATTTCCTTTCGCCAACTTGTAAATAGTTCGACCTGATAGAATTAGGTCGCGATGGTCCAAAGTGTGAATCTTCTACGGGGTTTCCAAAAGCACGTTGTTGAAGGAGAACGCACAATGCGTTGCGACCAATCGTGCCATAAAGAACATTCCTATCTTCAGTGTCAACCACGGGGAAATTGGAGTGCTTAGCTGACATCAGAATATCATAGACAACGCCAACTTCTTCAACTGGACGAATAAAAATTACGTTTGGACCCATGATCTGGCCTGCCACGAGACTTCACGGTAAAGTGGAAGAAGAAGAAGAAAAAGAAACAATACATGGTGGTCAGTCGGAATCGAGCTGCAGCGTACGATGAAAAAAAGCAACAACAACCACAACAAAAGAGAAAGAGAGAACTTACCCATGATGTCTTGTAATTGATTTCAGCTCTGCATCGAGAAATTCGACTCCCTTTTTCATATGAATGTGAATGTGATATAAATCATCATTGTAAACAGATCCAACGATACGGGCTGTCATCAGTACGAGCATTAATGGTAGGACAAATTGCTCGTTTCCGGTACATTCCAACAAAATAATTGTAAGACTAATGGTCATTCGAGCCATTCCCCCCAATACAGCGGCAGCACCAATCAGAGCATATGTATTACTGAAGGCTACATTGGGGTTAATTTTTTGTACCATGTTTCCAAAAAGACGTCCAAAAGCTGCACCAGAGAGTAGACTAGGCACAAATAATCCCGATGGGACTGCAATTCCGTATGTGACAACAGCAACGGATATGTAGAGGAAGAAAAACGTCAACAAGCATATTGAACTGAATGCATGCTTGTCGAGATGAAAAAGAAGCTTAATTGCATCACCAGGCTCAGAGAAAATGAGTGAGGCTAATTCATTGTATTCGCCTTCTTCACATCGAAATTGTATCAGTTTTTCCCAAAGGTCTTCATTTTGTTCTGTTGTTTTTTCCTGATCAAGAACAGACCATATAGGTTTACAATTTGGCCATGCTAGTGACGAAAAGAACATAACAAACGACATGAGAGTGGAAACTACACATACTTCAATAAATCGCCGTTTTTTAGAGATATTGACTTTTTCCATCCTCCAATGAGTGATGGACTCATTGACGTTATTGAAAATTGCACCGATAAGACCACCTGTAGCACCGATCGCAACGAAGATTACCAGCTCGTAGAGGGAAAAATTCGATCCACCTTCCTTAAAGTAAAGTTTCCGAATGAAAACAGCTTATCGAAGCCAACTCGTCCAAATGCTTGAGCCCCTATTTGGTTCAAGGACATTAATGTTGTCAAGGCAACCATCGAGCAGGTAAAGGTCCTCCAGGTAAGTGATGGGCCCCAGTAGCTAGCTCCTTCCTCTAATGCAAAAAGAATACCACCGATTGGAGCAGAAAATGCTGTACATACCCCCGCAGCAGCCCCACACGTTACCAAGTCACGTAATTGACGATCATTCTTAACGTTACCCGATGCGACTGTTTTTGCAACGATAGCACCAGAATGGATCATCGGTCCTTCCTTTCCAACGGGTAGACCGGCAGAAACAGATGCAGTAACACCGATGACCTTACAAAATAATGTACGTATATCAAGCACATTTGGTAAATCAATTCCATTTAGATAACATTTAACTTCTGGTATACCCGACCCGCCCGCAATTGGTTCAATCCAGACACATGCACCAGCTATCATAGCAAATGAAAGTTGTACAAAATAAAACTTTAGGAATGCTGAAATGATCGCTCCCTCTTCTAATAATTCAGCAACCATATCGAATTTTTTCTATTGATTATTTGTTCATTTTGTTTTTGAAATAGATTTTTGATGGAACAGAGTTGATTATTTTTTCACAGTAGAAGAGAGACGATTTCTTTTTTAAGTTATTATCAAACAGGAAGAAAGAAAGTAAAGGAAATATATATAATATATATATATATATATATTGCAGTTACTTACCTCAATAAATACCTTTGAACTCATATTCACTGCATACGCAATGCATGCTTGCATAATACCTGTCATCACAATCCAATAGTAGGCTTGGATTGTTTTAAATTTACCATGATTCCAAAATTCACCACGTAACATATAATGTTCAATCGCCCAATGGGCTCTCCAGACATCGGACTCGTCGGCAACATAGGTTAATGATTGTACATTCACATTCTTCTTGGATGATTTTTTATGTCCATGACTACCATAACTTGCATTTCGGAAGACACTTTGTCTTGCTGTTGGTTGTTGTTGTCTATCTTTTTTATTCCTTCGCCGGAGGGGATTTGTTTTGGTCGTTTTCAGCTCGCCGTTGATGTTGTTGTTTGTTAATTTTGAAAGTCGTTTAAACGATACTTCTTTTTTTAATATACCTTGTTTCGTTGGAACCATTACAGGATTCGTCGTCGTCACCGCCGCCGCCGTCGTCGTATCCGTCATACTATTTTGTTTCGTTGCGTCGTGCTGACGCTCTTATTGAATATATATATATATATGTATATATACGTGTGTGTGTGTGTGTGTGTATGGTAGGTTTTCAATCGAAGAGATTTTTCTTTGAATTTATTATATTAGCAGATTGGCAGTGCCTGATAGGAGAGATCCGATATCCGTTTGCACAGGAGTAAGTATCGTGATATTGTACCGCAGTTGTGTCAAGAAGGCATTCTTTGGGGTATCATACCTGGTTACAATATAATAGATTTGATGTGACAATACTAACGTTACAGTATGTGTGATACAACACATGATTTTTGTCATGCTTTCCCCCCTTCGCCAGAAAAACTTGAACGGCATCAAGTTTGAAAGTTGTTGGCCAAAAACGTACAGGCATATATCTTTTTCGATTTTTTTTGTGATTGAAAGAAATTTCTAGCGCGGGCTCTCATTTTGTGACTTTTTAAGGTTACGTGTGGATAATAGTTCAAGTACTGTATTATATTACAGAATCAATCTCCATCGCAGTTATACAAAGCAAGTGGATGCTAACCAATTAGCACTGTGTTCATCGTTCATCCCAAACCCAATCAACATCATCATCAAGAGGATCGTTAAATTGATTTAAATCACAAAAGGAAAACTATTACAAAAAAACAAAATGAATGATTCCACTAATGACAATAGAAGTAGTCCTCCTACTACTCAACGACGTTCAAGTTTGATCCGATTTCTTGATCCACCAGATAATTACGGTTCAATCGACGCTGCTGACGACGGTATAATCGGTAACGGCGACGGGGGAAGTGAACGATGATAATAATGTACTAATGCCAATAATGGTTTCAGTAATCGGAATGGTCACGTCAGTGGTGATCTTAGTGAAATTTTGAAGAAGAAGAAATGCACGCTCCGCTACTAGATGTAAACAGTGGGGCGGATCTACGAGACGACACCGATGATGACACCGATGATGATTCTTTATCAATTGATGATGAAGAATTAGAAATAGACTTTCTAATTTGTCAAGTGAAAGTTTTCATTTAGGTGCACACGCCGATGGAAATCGAGTTAGTATCGCAGCGAAGAACGTTATGGTACAAGAACGAAGGACGTCATCTTTTATGGAGCATGGTGATGATTATGAATTAGTACCAACAAAAATCACAAACAATGTTAGACTGGTAGAAGATAACACTATTCATAGAGGTGGACATGGACGATTGTATATAGCAGAGTATTCATTATATAAAAATTGTCATGATACGAAATATGCATTGACGATCAAACCAGATATATATCAGAACATATTAAGAGAAATCGATGATGCTCGTACAACACCGTGTGGATTATACTTTTGTTGTCACGGTGGAGATGGCGCACACACGTAAGTAAGCAGCGAAAAGACAGACTGACACAGATGATTTTCCTACCGCGGTCGGTATCCACGCGACACAAAGTTATGTGATGTTAAAAAAGAATTTAAAATCTAACATTTCTATTGCACTCATATCGCATCGTCCACAACAATTTTTTTAGGGGTGTATCACATGATGATTATGTTGATATTAGATTAGCATGGTTCGTATTAGCATTTGTTTTTGCACTATTAATAGTAGTTGAATTAACTTTCTCATGGCCAGAGAATTATGATGATGGTGTCACCGATGACATTTTCAGCTAAAAGAATCAAATCCTATTTTAAGTTATCAGTTTGAAACTTATTTGTCTCTCTGCATCGAAGGAGAAAAGATTGTCATTAAACTTTTTCGTCATACACTCATATGCATCTACACATTTGGGAAAGGGGGGGGGGGTTGCATTGCTAGTATCGTTCCATCTTCTAAAAGAATGCATTTCTTTCGGTTACACTGTAGTTAGTTTGGAAAAATATTGCATAGGATGGAATAGTGATGTGATATTTCCCTTCCGTGGACGCTGCTGCCTTGGTTGTTGATCTAACAGTTAGCACTGTGTAGACTGGGAGAATCAGCATCTGTTGGAACCAAATAGTCACTCGTAGCTACTTCTTATTGAGCGAAGGGGTGGACCTAAGATAGAACTAATCAAGATCTTATTAGGACAAGACACAGTGATTTATATTCTTATCTACATATCGAATTATTACTACAAAACATGGCATATAAAAATCTGGTAGATTTGCCGGTGCTGACTTGGTGATCGATGCTACAGTAATGAAATATATAGTGTATAGTATATTGATAGAAATAATGTGTGTGCGTCCTGTAATCTATATCTCATGTACTAGTAGTCCTGATATAATACTACGGTAGTAATAATTAAAAAGCTACGGACGACGAACGGACGACAATTTATAAAAAATAGTCTTATGAGGGGCATAGAAAGTTGATGTGGCTGTTCTTCGCCTCGCTCGACGCCTCGACGAATTTTGAAAAAATGAAAGTTCTTAAAGTTACATATCTTCTTAAAGATGATACAAGTGTGTGCAGTACGTACAAGAGAAAGACTTGTCCCGTATTCGGCGGTAGAAAGAGTAGTCAAACATTTATATCTTTCCTATTCAACGGGTAGTAGGTCTTCAGTTAAAGAAATATTAAACTGCTCAACTGACGAGTATTGCGGTATCTCATGATGGCTGATAAGAAGAATTTGCCGGTTTCATTTACCGAGAGCACTAATTTCTTCGTGGAAGATGAGGAGGAGGAGGAAGAGGAGGAACAGGTTGACATCGAGATTATTGGTGAAGAAACGCCTTTAATTTCTAGTGAAAAAGACAATACAAACGTAAGAGACAATTCGATGGACAGGGAAGCAACCTTTTCTATTGAAGATATTGAAAATAGAATGTCAGATCTATCAGACGAGAAACCAATAAGTAGTGAAAAATGGTCATCATCGACCGATACCTCACCCCAAAAATCCGATGATGACGGGAGTCGTAATCGTATTAATAGCGATGATGATCCGAGTCTTGGTCCTAGTTTTCATCTTGGCAATAAGCGAGTTAGTGTCAGAAATGTAATGGCAAGTCCAAGACGAACATCATCCTTTCAAGATTTTGGTAAGGTGTATGAAATGGTACCGACGCAACTCAAGGATAATGTAAAACTTGTTACGGATCCAAATCTATTCGATCACGAACAGGGCAAAATGTACTTTGCTGAGTATTCGTTTATAAAAACTCGCACATACCTAAATATGCATTAACATCCAGTCGTCTATCTATAGACAGATCTGGGATGAGGTAAATGATGCTTATAGTGCCCCGTGTGGATTATATTTTTGTTGCCACGGGGGAGATGGTGCACACACGGGTGTATCCCACGATGATCATGTTGACATCAAATTGGCTTGGTTTATAATAATCCTTGTTTTTGGAGCACTTATATCGGTTGAGGTTGCTTTACCCTGGCCAGAAAGTTATGGTGTCAGCGATGACACGTTCAGCAATCCTGTTGAAGTTTAAGTGTATAGTATAACGCTGTGTTGAAATCTATTAGGTTATAGGATAGACGTAAGCTGATGGTGTGTTGTGGTTTGTGTCATTTACGATGCTACAGTATTACCGTTACATCGTAGAAAGTATATATTTATTTATTAGTTAGTCTAGAAAAAAGTTTGTATAAGATGCAATAGTGATATGATTTGTTCCGTTGTTGCTGCTGTGGCTGAGGCTGAGGCTGTTGTTGACCAGGAACAATTATTACTACAATGTGAGAGAATCGGCACCTGTTGGAACCATAGTATATATTTAGCTGCTTCTTATTGAGAGAAGGGGTGAACATAAAACTTAAAGTTCCTTCCACATATCAGTATTCCTTCTTCAAAAGTCTAGGTAATCAATTGTACATATTAGTGTGCGTCGTGGCTTAATAGTTAATAATTATCGGTTTCCATATCCTCATCATCATCGGGTTTCCTGGACGCTATCTAACTGATCTTGATTATGATCAGCTACAGTACTATAACTATAATTATTATAATTCGTCGACATAATATCATATATCGAACCTGATGCTATTCTACTATTGTTGTTGTCGTCGTCTTCCCCTTCTTCATCTAGCCAATCTTGTAGGTCGCATAAATCCATAGAAACTTCTGAAGATCGTCTTGAGTCCTTTTGCATAGCTTTCAACCCAACCCGTCGCTTGTGAACCTTAAGAAAGGACCGTGCCAAACAAAGTAATGATCCAATTTCTGCAAAGTATACACCGGCAAGAGCAGCATCAGGATGGGGATAAAAACCACAAGAAAAACTCCCTGAACAAAAGAATGCAATTGCAAATAATTCTAGTAGTCGATCCCACTGAAGTTTCAATGGTGTTGTTACTTCTACCAGTGATCCAACGTAATCGTTATCGATATCGTTATCGATATGATTATCGTTGGTGGTAGTGGTAGTGGTAGTGGATCCTCCAGGTCCACACAATTTTGATGCACCTATTCTTGATCGGCAATTACCACCTCTTGTGAAAAATAGAATGACCTGATAGAATGGTTCTATGGTAAGCGAGAATGATCCATATACAAACATATGATTGATTACTGGATAATACTTTAACCCGGTTTCCTTGTTGGAGTAACTTGCAAGAATATATATAATGCAACCAATAATAAAAAAGCTGTAACATAAAAATGATCCCAAATCTTCGATTCCCCATGGGCACCAGCTGTTATTTGAAGATCTCTTTCGAAACTTCATAAATAGAGGAACAGAGTACATAATACAACCATAACACCAAAGGAATGATCCATAACGAACATCTAGGAGCCTGTTCTCATAATACGTAGAAGAGATAAACGCAGCCGAGCCAACCGCATAGCTTAGAGAACCATTGAAGTGAATAAAAATATCGAAGAGGGTAGGAATGGCAGCAGCATTATCATCTACCACCACCATCGCGGACGTCGTATCGATATCCTTCTCGGGGGCAAGAACAATATTCTCGATGTCAAAGTTATCGTCCATTGTCTCCGTCTTCTCCGTATTGTCGCATGTATCAACGGCTTGTTTGTTTCTACCATCGATTATCATGGTTTGTATTTATTTCGTTATTCTTGTCGAGGGGGAAAAGAAGACTAGTTTACAACTTCGATTGTTTTTGTTTTTGTAGAGATGAGATGACGATAAAGTTCGATGTGGACATTTTTCCTTTCCGCTTATCATGCATCCAGATGCCTCATCAGGGACTACGACATATAACTTATTGTTTGAAAGCTGCCGCTTTGCTCCTCTTAGTCTTAGAAAGACTGAAAGGGACTTAGTTGAAGATTTTTGTAAAATCCATACCAAGCCTATATGTAGGTCCTAATGTCTACCATTCATGCACATCTTGATCTAAGATGTTTCTCGTCGCGTCAAAAATAGAGAAAGAGAACAAACTTGAATCGTGGTATTCTGTGATACTAGTAGTATGTGACCGCGTTACAATTTACAATTAATGGTCTAAAAATCGCATTACAATTTACAATTAATGGTCTACATAGATTTATACCCCGTAAAACGTGAAATGAATAAAATCTGCCTTAAGTAAAGATGGAAAAATTAGATATATTGATATTGATAATAAAAATTATTAATATCATGCATACCGACCGTTGAATCGATTTTCCTTCGCGTTCCAGTTGCCTTTGCGACCACTAGTATGTTCTTTCCAAATTATGCTACTTCTATGTTGAAGCTAAAGGCCTTACCGTACTATTTTTGATTGATTATTACGTGATACTTAACGACGACGCGACGACGACGACGAATCGTAACGGCGTACGAGATACGCGCGCGAGACAAAAGTGCAGTAATAAGAAAGTTCTCATAGTTAAGTTATTAAATAACAATGATAGAAGAATATCATTGTCAATCATTATTATTTGAAACAACTAGCCCGGGCTAGTTGTTACTAATAGTTTAGTAACGAGGTATGTGGTATTTCAACGCAGGTATTCATTGGGAACTAGTTAAGCTCCAACACACTCTCCAGTACTGTACTTCAATCTTACAAAGTCTTCCGCAATTTTCAATCTTAATTCAATCATGCCATCGCAATATAGTTGGCATGGAGCTTCGCCCTGCGCTTCCATATGTATTTAGTAATACCCGCATGTGAATTACACGATTCCTAGTCGCGCTCTCAAAGCCTTTTTAAAATACCGAGTTAGTATTGTAGATATACAGTATATCTCAATAACCGAGAGGCAGTAGTAAAACATAGTTTTTTAGATTATTTGGTTCAGCACGGGAAGCTTTCGAATAAAGAATGAAAGAGGCCAACTAATTAGCTCCGTTAGTAGAACAATGAAAATCCACCCAAACAAAATCATGCCACCACTAAGGACCGTAGAGCTGGTCAATAAAGTTTGGAAAACAAGATCAATGCCAAAACCGTTGCGGAGGATATAAACCCACAAAGATGTTACACAAGTGACAACAATCGGGTGGATAAGATAAACTGCATATGCAGCCTGCATCATCATAAGCATAGTCAGATTAATTGTCTTGACTTTGTTGCAAGTGTAATCCAGAATTATAACGATCAAACTCAAACTCATGATGGCCAACAGAACATTCTCGCAAATGCATTCAACCAAAGGCCAGCCATCAATACCATCATACGTACCACCAAGGTAAACAAAGTATCCACTCGCAGGAATGACGGTTATTGGCAGTGTATAATAAGTGCAATAGATGAGACTCCGTGCATTCTTTGTGGCGGCATTTGTTCTTTCTTGATTGGTTTGTTCCTCCTCGTCGTTTTCTCTATTTCCACTGTCAGCTGGCGTCCAAGCGATTGCCTTTTCAAAGTAATCAAACCAGCCGTTCTCGCCGGCAAAACAGCCTGCTACAAAGTACGCGTTCCACAACGGAAATGCATTCCCAGGAGTCATTCGGGCACCAAAAATTATACGCTCATCTAAGGCCGGGTCAGCCCAATTTACAAGCCCATTGAGAACGCCAGCGGCCATAATCCATAAGTACAGCGTTGCATCGAATCTAAAGAACTGCCCGAACCAAGAACGAATTGCCAAATCACCAGCTCTGGCAGTGGCAGCCATAACAAATGCATATGCTAAATTGAACCAAGTCAGAATGATGATGAACCACAAAACTGTTAGGTTGAAGTCATATACATAATCAGCACCCGTCGTCAAGTATGCAATGTAGTTGTTCAAGGGTCCCAATCCAACGTATGAAATCAATGTAGGCAAAATCAATCGTTTCAATTTATGGAAAACAAATTCTTCTGTGGTTCTACTGGACTTGAATGATCTCGGAGTAAAAATCCCACTGATAAAAAAGAACAGGTTCATCAAGGTAGCCAACGCTGGGCCAGCAACAATTGCTCCCGTTACAGAGAGCCAATTGGTATAATCAGCAATCTTTGGAGACCAAGCGGTCACTGAAACTGAACCCGCAGTTTGCGAGCAATGTGCAAACACTACGGCAACGATCAAAATAACCTTTATAACATCCAAATAAGGCAATCGTTTGGAGAGATACTTTCGTACAAGAGGGTGTTGATTGTTCGAACCATCGACCTGTTCGTCTTCTGAATTGACAGCATTAGCTTCATCTAGATTTGTACCAACGCCTTCGTTTCCTTCTTCGACGGGAGAATAATCTTCTTCGATGACGGCATCAATTTGTTGTTTGTCTTGTTTTAGATTGATCGATCTCTCAACCTGTTCGTTGTCTGAATTGACAGCATTAGCTTCATCTAGATTCGTACTAACGCCTTCGTTCGCTTCTTTTACGGAAGGAGAATCTTCTTCGAGGACGATATCATTTTGTTGTTTTTCTTGTTTTGACACCAACTCTTCTTTATTTGATCGATTACGGTAATATTGGCGTACCCAAAGAATCACCGTAATTCCAGATAACCCAAAGATACAGATCCTGTCGAAGAAAAAACTAAGGTTATACTTTTCTGGTGTGAAGCATACTAATGACCACAGGCCTATCTCAAATGCAATCACGAGGAGAGATCGGAAAAGTCTGGGACTGCTTTTTAAGATGGTTGAAAATCCCATGATGTTAGGTTGTGAACTAAAAGTCGTCTGTGTGAGTATACTGTATAACTAAATACGTGGCAAAAATACAACTGTGAGTCTGTAACGAGTGCTTGTACGTGTACTTTTACTTGTGTATTAAGCGAGATTGATACCAGCATGATTGAACCGCTTTTACCTTTCGCTTTAGGATGTTCACTTATACTTTCTCCGTGCAACGCTTGATTTGCACGCGCTATCGTTTGAAAATTAAGACGCTAAAAGCGCGTTGAAGAACCCCTTAAAATTTACCCACAAAATGCGAAATGTACGAAAAAAATAAAAATAAGCGAAGATTTTAAGGGTTCTTCAACGCCATTTTATGGTGTAATAATTCCTCAGAATAGCGCGTACGAATCAAGCGTTGCACGGAGGCAGTATTTGTATGACTTCTCAAAGATTGAGACAGTAACTTTCAACGATCGAGTCTGACCGCACAATAGTTGATTTTCGTTGACGGAGGAATAGAAATACGGTACTGTCAACTAAGAATACGCTCTCCAGGCGAGGGTTAATTAGTTTTAATACCGAATAGTGGTGTCATTCGATCCAAATAAGATGGTGGCGCATGGACCTATTGGTTGTATTTATTGAAAGAAGGGCTTAATCTTTTTCAATCTACAACCCACGTGAAGTGCATGCCCCTGGTAGCGCGAAACTGGTAGCGCGAAATAGGGAAAAAGAGAAGATCTGTATAATATTATGCAAGAATTGTGCCAACGCAAACAATGCTGCTGCTGGTACTACTACTACTACTACTAAAACTTTTACGATCGATACAAGTAAAGTCGTTGTAGTCGATGATGTTGTAGTTGATGAGGTCGTAATTGAAGTTGATGAAGTTTTAGTCAATGATGAAGTTGTAGTCAATGATGGAGTTGATGAAGAAATAATAGTAAATAAAGGAAACGGTCCCGAATAGCGAAAACCGACCCCTGCAGAGTATTTGGATCGACGTCGAGAAAATACGTACAACCGCTGCGGTAGATTATTTTACATGCCTTATTTTTAATAAGTCTGTGGTTAAATCTACTCTAGAACTTTGTCATTAGGTTTCTCTTGTTATTGTTGTTAGATATACACCAAAGGAAGTAGCTGAAACGGTCCCAAATAGCGAAAACCGACCCCTACAGAGTATTTGGATCGACGTCGAGCAAATACCTACAAATACGACGGTTCTTGTCGGCCCATTATTGATTCATTTTTTGGTTAAATTCACTCTAAAGAGATCGTTAGTAGGTCTCTCTTGTGTTATTAGTTACATATATACCAAAAGAAGTGGACAGATTAGCCTCGTAACATCATAAACGGACCCCTGCGGCGTATAATGATATCATTACACCCACCGATACTCGTGAACACAATGATACGTTCCTGTTCCCCCACAGTACGATGCGCGCAAAAAGAACACCCGATATGGGGATTGAACCCATGACCACACGATTAAAAGTCGAGCGCTCTTCCAACTGAGCTAACCGGGTAAAGTTGCTTGTTGTGAATTGTCCAAATTTTGAGTTTATTAACCTTTTGTTTTGGTTGAGGATTGTTTGTGATGATGTGCTTTTGTGAATGATCATAACATTGTTTTTGATCAAACACTAAATTTACTTTACAGATGGATGGAAATAATTTAGCTGTAAGCTGTTTTCTATATAATAGTGTCAAGTGATCATCCAGTCCGTAGTGTACAGTTCATGGTGGTAATGTTATTATATGTTATTATTGTCATTATTGTACATTAGAGCGAACTTCAAATGGGAAGCACAAATGAACATAGATGCAGAATATCAAGAAGAACAAGGACAATTCCATCCAATGATACACTCACTACCGAGTTGCCCAGCAATGCTATCAATAAAGGAATAAATGTAAAAAGCAACTACAGGAAGCAACTCATAGGAGGAGCGTACGTAGAAAACCAAATTATATAGAATACCTACTACAATACAAATTTGGGTGGTCGAACGACACGATAACAGGAATAGCGTGGAAATGCCTGAGATTAGCAATACAAAGAATCAACAGAGACGTTCTACTAACAAAAATATGTCACCATTTACTACCAACAGCAACAACAGTATTGTGTAAGAGAAAGTACCAAAACAGCGACAAGAGATCATATGATGATTTGCAAGGCTCAATCAATAATAAAGTGGAGAAGTTCATGTATGACTGCAGTAGGAAAACGACTAGACAAGATGTAAACAGAATCTGGATTGAAAGGAATGCTCAGTACTGCAATAGCTGAGTGGTTAGAGACTGCAACAGTAGATAGAGCCAACTACCTAGAAAAATACCATGATGCAATATGATCACAAACAAGAATCAGGTGGCAACATATATTTGCAGGAAAACTGGCACAGGAATGGTTGTACTTACAAGAACAAAGAACAAACACGACGACAGGAAAGAAACAAGATAGCTATATATGGAGAGTATCAATAGTACAGATACTACTTTTTTTACAATACATTGCCTTATGGGAACTAAGAAACGAAGAAGTACACTGGAAAACTAAGGAACATCAAGAAAGAACAAGAAAAGAAAGACTAAAGATAGAAGTTAGCAGACTTCATTCATTGAAAGACAGTGCAAGACCCAGCAATATGTTCTTTTATTTCATGCAAACGAAGCAGAATACATAGAGGAATCAACATCACAAACAATAGCAAGCTGGATAAGCAGCCACAGGAAAGCAGCAACAAATAGCGTCAAGAAATGGGCAGCAACATCACAAAATGGAGAGACAAGTATTGTAGGGTGGATGAGAGGAGAAGAAAATAATGAAGCAATAGATCAAATACATGCACAACAGAGACAGGAATTCTTACACTGGAAAGAACGCGGAGAAAAAGAAGAAAAGAAGAAAGAAGAAGAAAAAGGATTAGGAATTGAACCAACAGACAGACAACTATAGCACAATTTTTCAGACAAATAATCCAGGGATGTCCGCTATTAGACAACCTTGTAAGACTTCTACATACAAACATAGAGAACTAGGCTAACATAGACTACTCGTGCCCCTAACAGGGTGCCAGATCTTCTTGTGCAGTGGTAGGCCGTTTACGTCCATCACTTGCCAAATGAAGTTAGATTAAATATCCATATTATTATTGTTGTTATTGTGGTCAGTAGTGATGGCTGGCTAGGATCTGATGAAGTGACTTATTTTGTGGTGGCAGTCCAGTACAGAAACTAATTTTGACCATTATTTATGATCAAAATCAAAACAATTAACATCATGACATAAGTGATGATGGTGTCATGATTTGTATAAAGAAGAGGAAAAGTTGTATGTAATACACTGATGTACACATACACAACATACAGACTTTTTCTGACAAACAACTACATCAACATTCACTAAATTGCAGATAAATTTCTGACATTTATGTCATGTTACTCTTTTTATCCATTACACTGCACCTTCTGATATTATAAAATAATTAATTGATAATAAAGAAGAAGAAAAAGCCTCATTCATGATATACTCCTCCTCTTTAAATGTGCATATTAATACTTATTTATTGCCACACTACTACTATTTGTGCAGTAGTATTGTGAAACACCCCCCACCAGAAAATATGATGGGGGTAATGATATGAGGCTGCTGCTGCTGCTGCTGCTGCTTGGAATTTCCAATCTCCAAATCATCTTCTATTCTTCCTGCACTGTGGCACCTTTTCTGCTGGCCTAACACAACAAGTAAGGGCATAAGAAAGCAGATAGAGCTAGCAGTGTCTCACCACGCAAAGGGTTGTGGAATAGAAAAAAGAGGTATCTCAAGAGAGAAATTACAATTTGTCCCCTTCACAAGTGCTAGAAATCCATAATGAGGACAGCTTGTAGAGTTGGATCCAAAGAGAGGTAACAATGCAAACATCTTTAACACAAGCTACTATGACTACTATGTGGCCTTTGTCAGTAATATCAAACAAGTTAGATTCAGCTTCCTCACAAAGCATCCACCTTTGGGGGATCACAACCAACACGGATAATTATCTTTAAAACAGTAAATATGGGAGATTCAAGTATATTTTAAGCTAAAAGAAAAAGACATTCAAACACCCAAATACACATCAATCCTACTATCATTTCCTGAGATAGATGAAAGCTATACTATTTTGACCACTGTGGCTTACTACTAAATCTAAAGGAGAATGGATCTATCACTTTTGCAGTGCAAACTATAAGATCTTGGAATAAGATGTTGATGTGTTTGCTTTCACGAACAACGTGTCATGTTTATTCTCACTCCTCTTCAGTTCAGTTTGGGGGTACACATGCCTCACAATGCCAAACTATATTCTCCGCTTTATTTCTACCAAAACCGATACATTTTTGAGCTACATCGTACCAAGACTTACAACTTTCACATTGCAACCAAAATTTCTTAAACCGATCATCATGTAACTCACCACAGATACAACCCATACATGGATTTTGATCGCTGCTAAAACTACTATCATCGTTATTATCAAAATCATCGTCATCGTCAGGATCATTATTATTTTTATTTTCGATTGTTATCAACGATCGATGAGCTTCCCCACGTTCATCAACGTCGCTGCCAATCGCAAATTTCAAATTCTCCCGTCGATGCTCAAAAGCAGCATCTTTCTTCTTTGAGTGCACACCATTTCTACCATTCTTTACCAATTTGTTTCCATTACTACCGTCCTTCGATTTATTAGACTCTGATAGAATAGTTTGATCTAATGTAGTGGCAGATTCCCCAATCGGCATCGTACGCAGTTGTTGTTGTTCAGACCGACGATTATATTTTGACGCGTTGTTCGTCGTGGCAGTCGTCGTGCTATCTTCTATCATCAATGATGACGACGACAATTGACATGATGGATCCATACGTGTAGCACCATTGCCAATTTCCTGCCATCCAAGTAATCTATTATCTCGAGATACGTTATCCATATGGTCAAACATCTGTTGCTCCATCAATGCAAACTTTTGATCAGCTTCTTCTGTATGCTTGTAGCGAGATACTACCAAGACTAGAGAGGTTGTACTCAAATCAAGTTCTAATTCAAATCCTGCTTCTGTCATGCCTGTGGACTCATCAGAGAAAGAGAGAGAGGTAAAAATTGATTGATTTTGTTGAGATTGTGTTGATACGAAAAAGAAGAATTAAATAAAAAACTTATATAAATCACTTACCCCCAGTTTTCTTTCCATTGATCATGATTATCATATCATAGACATTAAGACCACTACAACATGTTTGTTGTTGTTGTTGATCACTCGATGGTATACCAACAAATTTTGCCGCTGATGCAGGTGAATTCATATCAATAGTTTTAACGAGACATGCATGATCAAATTCATGTCGTGTAACGTTAAATCCCCAGGGAATATTTCCAAGTGGATCTCTATTGAGACACACAACACTCAGTCCTTCTTGGGGTGTACAATGTGTATTATTATACATCGAATTTTTTTCAAATGGATTCGTTTTGTACCGCAATGATGGGAAATGTATTTCATAATGACCAATACCACGTTGTGGTCCAAACAATAGTACATCACCGTCCTGATATCCTTCTTCTCCCCAAGGATTATCATATAAAGGAATCCATTTTGGTTTGCTGACAATAATAGAAGAATCATTCTTATTACTATTATTATTCTTTGCAGTCGCCTGTTGATGCAGTCGCTTCTTCCTGTCGAGATGATATCGCTGTATCTTCACGTTGTTGTTGTTTGTTTGAAGTGGGGTTTTTTTTCTTGTTGGACCTGGATAATTTCGTGGGCGGCGCAGTTTTTCTACTAGGAACAGTTGCTCCCGCTGCTGCTGCTTGATGACCACGTCGAGTATTCTTTCCTTTTTTCGATTGCGGACGTTGTTGTAGACTGACTCGTCATTATCGTCGTCATCCACTTCAGATTCAAATTCACATTCAGATTCACCATCTTCGCCATTATCATTATCACTCTCATTGTTTCGTCGTCGTGACGACGATAGTGTGACGGAATTACTTGTTGTACGCTTCCGTTTATTATTCGAAGTCGACGATGAATTTTTTTCGCTACTGCTGCTGCTGCTGTTTGGGATGGCCGTTTTTGGTTACCTCGGGGTCGATGTCGATGTCGTGTCGTGGCAGCAGCAGCAGCAGCAGTAGTTGTTGCTTTGTTCTTTTTTGTGGATTCATTTTGCAATGATATTGATGTGCACCAACCCCATTGGTTTAAACAATTTTCCACAATGCATACATGGTACTTGTACTTTTGGAATTGTGACAGTAGTAGTAGTACGTGTACTTGTATTCGGTGTGACATCCTTTGCCGTCGTCATCTTTCTCTTATTAGTAGTGATTGTTGGTGTTTTCATCGTCGCCGTCGTCCGTCGTCAACGTTGTTGGTGTTTTTCGTGCCTTATTTGTCGTTGCGCTTGTTCTTGATGTAGTAGTTCGATTCCTATTATTACTATATTATTATTACGTCGTTTTCGTAATATACGAACAGGACGATAATTACTGTTATTATTGGTACCACCACCACCACCACCACCACTGTCATTGGAGCGTGTCCATTCTTGGATTTCATGAAATGATGCTAATTTTAATGGACCATGATTGAAATATTTTTCTATAGCAATCTTATTGTAATAGGGATGACATGATTTTGTGATTCATCATATAGGTCATCGTGATCATCATCAAAGTTGTAGTTGTTGTTGATAATGTTGTCATTGGTTGTAAGAACCAATCATTTTCTTGTAATCCATGTTGATATCCCCAACCATTCTTCTTTACTTTTGTGACAATACAATGTGATTTTTTCTGCTCTGACGGGCGCTGCTTCATTACTTTGTGGGTGGGTTGTTATAAAAAGAGGAAAAATATCACGAACAATTTTTACACCCAACTCTTGATCCACAGATGATGATAATGATGATGATGAGTAGTAGTAGTACTACGTATAGGGATGATCTCCCATTCTGTCTCAAAACCATCCGGAAGATTAAAATTTGGAACTGCAACATAGCTACATAGCAGCAGCAGCAGCAGCAGTAGACGTACTAGTTGTAGTAGCAAACAACAGATAATGCAGAAGACGACTTTTTCGACTTTGACGAGACAATCTTGTTATTGCTGCTACTCTTGTTGTTATCATCATCATCATCTCATCATTGTCGTCGTCGTCATCGCCGCTTCTAATACTTGTACGATAACAATTATTATTACTACTACGATAATTATTATAATTATAATCGTATCCGTATAAATCATCCATATTTTGTGACAATGAATTGAGAGTTTTCGTGGTTGGTGATTCTTCTGGTAATTTTGGAGATTATTTTGTCTGTTGATGCTGATGCTGTGCTGATGCTGATGCTGCTGATGGTAGTGGGGATTTCGGTGATATTTTTTCGTTGGCCGCAAATTTCCCTGTTGCTTTTGTGGTTTGTTCTGATCTTTCTTCGAATAGCACATCATTATTCCTCGTCCGGAACTAATGTTTCATCGTCATCGTCATCGTCTTTATCGTCATCGTATCGTCATTCGTCATTATCGTCATTATCACTATCTTCTAACAAATTTACAGAATGTTTGTCATTGTCATTGTCATTTTTCCATCAACCATTTATTGTTCCGACGATTATTATTATTATTCGCACTACTATTACTACCTGCATCGTCCAATAAGACGAATAATTCTTTTGTTTCATCATGTGCGTTATACTGTTATGCTACTGCTATGGCAGAAATTGAGATGTCTATGATCTTCCGGATGGATTGGATTCCGTTCGTTCCAGCAATGTGACGGTTCAGCAATGCAATGCAAGCAATCAGCAACTTGGATATTGATATAGTAATAAAACTTTCTTCGGCCTTGGCAGAATTTCAGAATAGCTAGATTTTGAAGTAATATTATTATCGGCGCTCTTTAATAAAAAACTACTGCCGACAAATTGGGGGTACGGTGGATATATGGCGGGGAGAAAAGATATTTCTTCCCCTTTTACAAAATCACGCCGCCCTATTTTCTGATTTTCGCGCATGAAAATAAAAATAATTTACCTCACAAATTAAGTAGAACCAAAATTCCCCGAATTATAGGACATCGCTCACAAACATTCTTTATTACATCTCTGACACATCACAACACAAAGAAAGAAAGCAAAGAAAGAAAGAAAGGAAGCACACCTTCATATACGCCACGACATTGCTCCAAGAGTAACAAAGGTGACCCGGTTAGCTCAGTTGGAAGAGCGCTCGACTTTTAATCGTGTGGTCATGGGTTCAATCCCCATATCGGGTGTATTTGTTTCATTCTTTTGATATTCCATTCATTTACCTCAAGGATGACATCATTCATTCCATGGTTTTGCTCAACAGTAGTATCTTAATAGGGGGTTAAACACTGAACGATCGCATATAACACGCTAGTATGGATATGGAACTGTACCACTCTATTGCGTTGCCTCCATCGATGCTTCTATTGAAAGATTCAGATCGGTATTCGATGCGGGGATTCGTTATTTTCCAAACAAGGAAGGAATTAATATGCTGTTCGAGAAAAGTAATAATTATGTCAACAGCACCCTTCCAACATGCTTGTGAAAAATACGGTAAAATGACGAAGAGATGAATACAATAGAAGAAGCTCTTATTCATTCTTCTTCTTCTGGTAGTATTACGCCACTACTAAACATTGTGATGGCATTGACAATGGCAGCTATTGACGAAAATATTCATTTAGATTGTGTATAGTATTTCCTGTTACGGATAGAACGCCGGTAGCGGTAGTGGTAGTGGTGATAGATAGTTCTGCTAATAAAGCCAGACAGTTCTGCTAATAAAGCCAGTCGTCATGATTCAAAAATGCGAAAACGAAAGAGAGGAACATAAAAAAAAGAAAACGATTAAATTTCGAAAATAACGATGACTGATGGAAAAAGTATCTAAACGTGTATTCATAGCTTGTCCGGTAGTATTCTAACGTAAGTGTACTCGACTTGGTTTTTTTCCTATTCTTCGATTCGAAGTGCTACGACTGTATCGATCAGCTGTTATATACAAATCGTAGCAACAATAGATTCAAGATGTTGCACACACTGCAATCAAACTTCTGTTCAATAGCTACGACTAGTAGGACTGCCGTACATACATATTTTTGTTGATAATGGTACTTTTGTTCTTTAAATTTAGTTTCGTTTTATATTTCATTGATAATTCTGCTACCAAGAAAGTTTGATTCGAAGATATGATATAGACTGGAATTGAAAGTATGGAAGTCGATGTCGAGGATGGTGCATACCAGCATCCTAGCCCTTTTGTATGAAAACGAGCCCAATTTCCCGACCGACCGGAACTATTTGTATTGCTGTGTAGGTAAATGCACGGCTGTTGCCATGCTATCTGCAATAACTCAATTGGTTCAAACGCAAAAGTTGTTACTGTCATTCATTTTTCTTCGCCTGTATGATCATTACAACACAACAAACAAACTTTTGATGTACCGACGCACCCGTCCGTTTCTTATGAATGACGAGTTTGTTTGTTTGTTTGTAATGAACATATAGACTGAATGGAATCCTTAGTGAACTAACCACTAATAATATACCAACTAGTAATCAGCGTCCATCCATTGATCCTGAGCTCTTGGTCTCAATCGATAAGTCTATCTTTCTATTCCGTCTCTAGCTAGAACACCCTGTTCCTTGTAATAATGTTTGATGGATTTCATCTCCGTAACAACATCTCCAATAGCAATAAGTTCCTCCGGTGCATCCCGTCCCGTCACTACGACTTCTATCTTTGGATTACGTTCACGTATAACACGAACAACATCGGCTATCTCTAATAACTTGTAACGCAGAGCAATAGTCAATTCGTCCAGAATAACCATGTCGTAGCCACCAGATCCTGATAATGCTAATATTCGTTCACAGTCCGCTAATCCATCTATCGCCATATTCTTGTCGTCCGTAGTGGGGTCATTCTTATAGATGAAACATCCATTTCCGTATTGTTTGATACAAAGTTGTCCCTCCATGAGAGACTCCAATTTGGTTTCATGATACTTCATACTCTTAACAAACTGACCAATAAATACCTTTTTATCTGCCATAAGAGCCCGAACGGCTAGACCGAATGCCGCAGTTGTTTTTCCTTTCCCATTCCCTGTATAAATATGGACATAACCCTTTTCTTCTTCTTCTTCTTCTTCCTCTTTCTTGATGATAGTAGTTGCATCCATTTTTTTAGGTTGATTGAAGTGATAACATCTCAGTAACAAGCAACAACAATCTAATTACGATAGCAAAAATAGATTTTATTTTAAAAAATACAGAACGCTGAAGAACGTGACACGAAAGCCGCAGAGTGAGCGAAGATGAATGAAGCCGATGACGAGAAGATTTTCACAAATATAACGGGGGACAATAACTTTACCCTTTATCCCCGAATTAGAGATTTCAAGCAGAGCCATTAAAAAATAGCAAAAAAAGAAGAACTTTTGTTCTTTTTTTTTGCATTTTTAAACTAGAATTCGAAAATATCATTTCAGGCGTTTATTTAGTGTACTAATATTCAATTTCAAAAGAACAAAAAAAGAACAGACTTCTTCATCCTACTTATGACACTATTCATTTTAATTATACACAATAGCTCTATCTAATTCTCTAATCGCAACGTGTATGAGCGAATAATAATAATAAATACGGTAAATTTAAAATACCGTATATATCATAATATCCATTCTCTACTTAGTCTACTAATACATCCTTCGCGCTATAGTTAGTAATCGTTAAAGCGAAGGCACGTGCTATTAGTCATAAATGTAGTGTAAAATTCTCTCCTGTAGGTTAAATAATTGTCGAGGTGCGTGACTATTTCACTAATATATATAGAGAATCTAATCGTCTACTGTCCGTATACGAGTAGAAGTTGAATGGTACAAGTCAAGTTGATAGTATTGAACAAATAGATTCTTTAACACTCCGCCGAAAATTTTATCGGAATTAGGAGAGTTCAATTGAAGTTAAACATTACGCTAAGTAGCTCTTGCGTGTTTTTGCTCTAATCGTGGACCATTGCACCAAAACATACTACTTCCTCCTGTAGTACCACTAAATTCTTCTTTGTTTCTTAGGAAGTAATCAATAATTCAATTCAATTCAGTTCGCTATCATCACATCATAAGCACCTTTATCTTTTTTTGTACTAATCAATCATGGTAGATCAACAATTGCCACTGAAAGTACGCTTCGCCGATGAGAAGCAAGATGATAAGAATGAAGCTTCCAATGGCGCTTCCTTCTTCTTCATGGGTGGAGGTGATAATAAAGAAGAAGAAGAAGAAGAAGACGTAGACGCGATGATGACAATAGCAACAAGAACAGCAATAAACGACGACGATGACGATGATATGAAGAAAGTCTTTCCTAAGAAGCTACAAAAGGAACTGAAACACGATCAAGATTCATCAACAACAAAATTGAACGCATCTCACACATCTCTTACGTTAGAGGACGTATTTACGGTTGGGCTTTCTGCTACTACCCTTGATAATAATAATAGTAGCAGTAGCTGTAATTATAACAGTAAAAGAAACACGTCAGCAGCATCGCAGGATTCATTTGCGTTGTCTTATTCTACTACATGCTCATACAGCGCCATAAAAATAATGGATACCGTTGAGGTATTTGACATTGAATGTGATTACACTCCTGATGAAATATCAAATATATGGTTTACACAGGATGAATATAAAGGTTTTTCAAAACATTGTGATAATGAAGCACAACGAGTTGAATATTGTACCAAACAACGAAAAATCAAAAGAAAGATCCATGATCGAAAACGTCTTCATAGACAAGCTAAACGTAATCAAAAGAAAATTCAAAAACAAAAGGAACAAGAAGATGAGGAAGATGGTGATAGCATAATTGAAAACAGCAATGATGATACAAATACAAATAACGAAGAGGACAATAGTGACGAAGACGATGACGATGATGATGATTACGACGACTATGATGATGATGATTATGAGGATGATGATACACCACTTGGATTGGAGGCATGGACTATTGATGGGTATAAAACAAGACAACGAAATCAAAAGAATGCAATTGATAGTGTTTTAGATGAACAATTTTCATCATGGGATCGTGGTATGTTAAGCCAACCAAGTGTTATTTCTGTATTATATTTTTCAGCAAGTAAGGCATCCAAAAAGTTTTCTCATATGAAAGCAACCAAATTAGCAACTCATGTGAAAAAATATTTACTTGAATCAACACTGAAGGAATATGCTGATGCAGTACAAGCGTTAAGTATATTACAAAAATCATTACATTCGATTAAGAATGGCAGTCACAGCACCAACATTGACAGCAGCAACATTGACGGTAATAGTAGTCACAGCAATAATCACAGCAGTAGATGGGGTGCTGGTGACGTAAGAAAACGAAGGGCATCCACTGGTTGTATCATTAAAAAAGCTATATCTATTGCGGAGTTATCAGCATTAGCAGTACAGAATGATAAGAGCTGCAATTTTGATGATGAGTATGACGACGATGATGATAATGATAATGCTGATGATACTAATATGCGTGATGCTACTGCTGATGGAGATAACAACAACAACAATTGTGATGATTCATGTAATAGTATTTCCAGCTTTGCAGGTCATTTATTACATGCAAAACCAACAGCATTCCGACAGCTTCCTCCTACTAAAGTTATTGGTGATAATACCAGTAGTAAGGACATTATTGATCTCTCACCACCGAAGGTTGAGAGATGTCTATCACCGTCGTCTCCTACTACTGTTATAGGTGATGATACCAGTAGTAAGGGCATTATCGGTCTCTTACCACCGAAGGTTAAGAGATTACTATCACCGTCGTCATCGTCATCGTCATCAACGTTGGTGGTAAGAAACAAGAAATCTAAGGATCCGAATCGAAACTCATCATCAGCGTCGTCGTCGTCGTCGTCGTCGTCGTCGTCATCAGCTGGATCTACGGCAGGAAAAACTCCTCAATCCAGACCTAAAAAGAAGATTAGTGTTAGCAAGTCGGCTAGTAAGAAACCAGGATCTACTATGACTAAAGATAAAGATAAACATACGATAGAGAACGATTTTGCTAATGAACGATCTCCAAAACCCAAAAGGATTAAAAAACACGACTGCATACCGACTCCACCATTATCAGACAAGAAACTCACTGCCAAGTCCTTGTCGGGACGACGAAAGCCAGAGAGCATACGACTGCTAGTAGAGGTTGATAACACTAGTCAGCACGATGACGATATAATAAAGAAACAAAAGAAGAAGAAGAAGAAGAAAGAGAAGAAATTGGCAGCAGCTCAAAAGGTTCAACAGCCACCATCAAGTCCAAAATCTCCTACTACTCCTACAACAACTACTACTACCCCCACGTCTAAACAAAAGAACAAGGTAAAGTTGGTAAAGTTTATTCCAAAGTTTTCCCTTAATTTTGATTCTGCGAGTGTGGGTTCTTCTTCTGGCTCGAAGACGAGTAAATGCAAGAGCGCCACCGACACTCCCAAGAAATCTAAAAAGAGTAAACAACTAAAGAAAACCTCTTCTGAAAGGGGACTAGTATCCAAACTTCGTCTACCACTTAGTGGTTCCTTACATTCCCGTCTACCACTTAGTGGTACACGAGAAGACTTTCAAGCGCAACCACCGACGCGAAAAAAATCATTTATAACCACATAAAGAAATAATAGTAGAACAGATTCATAAATATAATATACATGGACACATATTGCAGGAACACTTCCTTATTCTAATTGATCAGCAAAACGAATTTTCTCAGTATATTATTATTAATGTATTGGTATGTAGCGACCTCTTAGTCAGTACTGCAGTCGAAATGGTAGGAGTAGATAACAAGCAATTATCACGGAAGTCGAGATCCCACGATCTCATCTTCGTTCAGTAAAACAAGCCAATTGGTTTCCAAGCTTCGGCGGAATACATTATACTGGATGCACGCTTGTGCAGTCTACTGTCAGACTCGACTCGAGATAAACGTTTTAACTTTTCTTCCTCTATATCTCTTCTTTTTCGAAACTTCTTAGCCGCACTGTTATACTATACTCTTACTCTTCTTCTACCAGAGGCCGTGTCGTGGGACATGGATCTTGGACAATGTTTGGAATGGATCCGCATGTAAAAGCAGCTGTAGATAATAAACCTGATCGTCGTCGTGTTCGACCGGCAAACTTGTCAAAAGTTGGAGCTGAAACCTCTTCGTTGCATGCCAAACAATCATTCAAAGCACAATCTGGTGCCGGTCCATTACTAGGCTCAGAATTTGTTCTGTTTGTACCAGAATCTGAGAAGAATCGTTCCCTAAGTGTAACAGGTAAATCATACCATTTATTGGAGTCCGACGATGAAGTTCCCTCCGTGGCGTTTGTTGTAACATCAATATTATCACCGCTGCGTGTGGTGCTGCTAAATCCATCTCCACCGAATATGGGTAAGGTCGGATCAAGGACGCATGCACCGAAACAATTTGATGCAGTATTCCATGCGGTATCCGAAAAAATCATTGCACAATCATTTGTCATACCCAGTCCACGATAACATGCTAGTCCATTTTCGAAGGATTTTACCGCCTGTCTTCGACAAAAGCTTCCAGGACTTGTAACACCAACGAAATCAACATTCGAGTACCTGAGATAGATAGATAGATAGATAGATTATGCATGTAAAGTCAGACTTCTGGAAAGATTGGAAGGAAAAAACATACGTACCGGATCATTGGGAGAACAATAACAACAACAATAGCAATAGCAACAACAGCAGCAAGGTAAAGAAGAACTTACGCTGCCAAATCTTGGAGAGTACTACAAACTCCACAGTGACCTATATGAGTGACGAATCCACCAGCCGTTTCAGCATCGGATCGAGATGGATATGTTTTTATGCGATAATATGCGCCACTTTCGCAGGAACCTGTGCTACTATCACTCGTTGATATTTCAGGGGTAGCGATATTTTCGGTACTACTATCATTATTTGGTACTACTTCAATTTCAGATTGTTGCTGTTGCAGCATTCGTCGTTCTTGTGGCTTTTGCTCATAATGAACAGCACAAACTGCACTTTCACCAAGTTTCATCCATTGTGTGTCAGGATCAAGAGGTGGTTCCGTATCACAAACGACTTCTCCATCTGTATCATCGCTATCGTCGTCGTACGGGTTGCAATTTAATACATATGGATTAAGAATTGTTTGTGATTTCCATACATTCAAATGTGATACCTCCGGATAACTTGCTGTGACGGCGGCGGTGTTATCTTCTACTGCTGCTGCTGCTGATGGACACGTAAATGATGTGGTATTATCAGGAATACAATAACATCCACCACAATCAGCTAAAGACTCATCAACGTCGGTAGCAAAGTAAATAAAGTACCAGACCAATGTTCCAGCAATAACGATAAAGCCAAGACAGTTAAAAAGAATACAAAACTTTTTTTCCACAACTAATTTTATTGTTATTAGAAAAGCGGCCCATTTTGTTGTTATTGTTGTCGTTGTCGTTGTTGTTGTTGTTGTAGTTCTTTTAAGTTTTGACGTTTTGAGCAGATCAGATCGGATTTTGAGCGTATCGATTTTTTTATATTGAGTCAATCTTCTATTCTGATTGATTCGTTGTTTGTCATGGGAATGCACTGTTCCGAGTTGTGATGCTACTAGGCTATTGTTACTCTTGCTACTACGAATGTTGTAGTATGAATATGAATTATAATGAAAAAAAATCGCGTTCTTGATGTTTTTGCTCTATTATCCATCTAGTCTTTCATCTTAGTCGTGACGGTTATTTTACGAATTGTCGTTGTCTTTCAATCCCGCCTCACATATAAGCCCACGAGCGCACCGACTTTGACGGGTGAAGACAGACGAGATACGTAAGGCCTCACATCTTTTACAATCAATAAAAACAATAATTTATTACGACTAAGTTAGGTTCAGCTACCTTCGCTCATCACAGATTAAAGATAGATCACAACATCAACATTAACAACAAAAAACAATCAAGTCCACGATGGCGGGATGAAAGGTTTACTACTGCGCTTTCTTCCTTTGAGAAAATCGAGTGGACACGCGATATCAATACAACGACCTGGCGGCGCACTATTCCGAACGTCATCATCGACATCATTAATGCCAGTGCCGCCGCCGACGCCAGATTCAGATGATGATGCCTTCACGAAACTTGAGCATACGAATTGGCAAAGAGGTGTAGATGCATACCATGCAGGATTTGGTCCACTAACTTCTCAGGCTGTACCAACTTTACTGGATAAGGCTGGATTTCTTGTTTCCTCTTCTTTACCAGACGATCAGAAGAAGGTAATAGAGGAAGAAAGTTTGTTAGATGTTGCATGTGGTCCTGGACAAGTTATTACTGCTGCTGTATCCAAGGCAAAGAAGATGTCAGAACCAAAAAGATGTTGTTGTTCGTATACAGTTACAGGACTTGATTTTTCCTGTAACTTTATACAACTTGCTAAAAAAAATCTCAAGTTGGATCATCCCGATACATCCTCGTCATCCAACCTAATAAACTTGGTGGAAGGAGATGCACAATATATGTCTCCACAATTTGAGGATGAATCATTTACGGCTGTTACCAGTAATTTTGGTATATTACATTTATCAAAACCAGATCTGTTCTTAAAAGAAAGCTATCGCGTATTAAAACCTGGTGGTAAACTTGCTTTTTCAGCATGGTTGGCACCACCTGATACAGAAGGTTTTGATTTAATATTGAATGTCGTGAATGATGTTGGTAATCCTCATGTTACGATGCCAGATGGACCACCATTCTTTCGTTTTTCTGATCCAGAAGAAATACAACATTCTTTGATGGAAGCCGGATTTATTGATATTGATATTACTATTGTAAATTCAATGGAATGGACGAATGTACATTCCTCTGATCAATTGTACAATATATTATTAGAAGGCACTGCCAGGACAAGAGAACTATTACGTGGACAAACAAAAGAAGAAACGAAAGCCATTAAGGATGAACTACAACGACGATACGATGAGAAGTGCAGTATTACTGTGACCGGTGGGACGGTGAGATCTCAACGGCATTTACGTATGCCTACTGTGATATCTTCAGGACGGAAACCGTGGTAGTAGATATTTGACACCAAACAATCAATTCAACGGCAACAATGCACAGTCGCGCCGCCGTGCTAAGTGAATTTGATAAGAAAAACTCACAGAAGGTAAGAAGCTCGTCACCACCACCAACAACAACAACAACTAAATGTATCTTGTCTAGAAACATAACGCTTGCTCGGACTCTGGCTGTTGCCCCTCATATCCCAGGGCCTGTCGGCTAGTAGCATTAGCGAATATTATATCAGTCCTGCAAAGCGAATATATAGCCTCTTCGGACGCTTCGAGTTTTTCACCTTTATTTAATTTATCGCATCTCATTGTGATTAAATTTTTATGAAAAACCGTATCCATTCTTCTAATATATTATACCTGACTTGTACTCACATTTATTATGACTTTTTGTACCTGCTGGAATAAAATAAAAGTATTCCTCAAGTATTCATACAACGAAGAAATTGTAGTCAAAAATCGAGTTACCCTGTTGTTGAAGCAGCTACCGGGCATGCAACATTACACGATGCTAACCAAAATTCCACGCGGAGTTTCATTGAATACTTTCGATAGGTCACCCGGCGCGAAAATTCAAAGAATGTTTTTGAGGCGGGTAACGCACTTTAAACGACGACGAACACGATTCTAATTCAATACGTCGTCGCCGACAGTAAGTGGGACGATTGAGAAGCATACAGAGAGAAGCATACAGAGAGAGAGAGAGACAGATTACATCATCGTATATGCATAGACATCATGTCCGGATCAGATTTAGCACCGTTCGTTGCAGCTGTTCTCAACGATCGTACGGTAGCAGGGATGATACAAGAAAATAATGAGTTGAAATCTAAATTGAATGACCGTGACAATGAAAGGTTATTAGTGGAAGTAACGGGACAACATGGTTCACCAATTTATTATGAAGAATCGTTCAAAAATGCTGAACGATATCGTGATGATGAAATTGTCTTACGCTTTAATAATGGTAGTGCCAATGATCTTACTACTGATGGTTTGCCATTAAGTTCATTAGATGAAATTGAAATACGATTGGGTGGAGTCGTCGTACAACGATTCAGTGTAGATGATCTAAATATTCAATTTTACGATGATTTTTATGATGAGGAAAATCGAATAGAATATATACATATTCATGGTCCTAATGGCAGCGGTCCAATCGCTTGTGTGCGTGGAATAATTGGACCGCTGCCATTGGGATGGGGACAGAGACATGCAGGTGGTGACATGGATTTGACAGACTTGTTAGAAGAAGTTGCAGATGAAAACAATGATCTGACACCTCAAACTTTAATAATTAATGGATTAAGTTTTCGTGAAAAAGATATAACTGGCATTATGTCTTTTATAAAAAATGAGAGATGAGATGACATGAGATAGGTATAATCATCGAATACATACATAGTATTTGATAAAATAACGATCGTTTCGGTACAGTCAGTAGAGACTATTATTTATTTATCTAATATGACACCACAAACTTATAATAACTACCAAGCTTACTTTAATTTCGCACTAAACATGAAGTACAGTGATCAGTAGAATACTATGATTGTTTCTTTCTTCTTCTAACGGTAGAATATAATACTGTAAAGAATAATTGTCTAATAATATCTTGCAATTTATTTTGTGCGTTACTATCATTATTTAATAGTAATGACCGATCACGACCACCACAAGACTAATTGCGATACCCGTCGCAGTAGAATGGAGTACGGAGGAGAAAGTGGACGACGAAGCAGCAGAAGCTGTGGAGTCGTTTCCGATGTCGTCAACGTCATCCACATCCACATCTTCGGTACTAGTAGTTGATGGTGGTGTCACATAGTTGTTCGAATTTGGAATTTGTGGCCATCCGATCGCACCATGTCGGCAGGTGATCACGGTAGTATTCCACGCACCAATTTGATCGGCCGGACAACATCCCAAGACATTATCATACGTCTCGGTATCCAAACAATAAGATTTAGTATTCCAGGTCACACCAGTCGATTCGCAGGTGGTATAGTCACCGACAGCGGGACGGCATTTGAGTGGATCATCATACACTACTGCGACTGTTACTACCGACTCCACATCGTCTTCTTCTTGACCATATACGACTGGGTTGATAACAGTACTAACAACAACAGCAACTACGGCAAAAATAAAAGTAAGAAAAGAGGAATTGCGAAAGATCGCCATCGTAGTGTTGTTTGTTTTTTGCGGGTACTGTAGCTAACTGGCGATTTTCCTTACGATAGAGACTAAAAGATAGAAGATGAATATGAAATGTTGTCGCTGCAATGAAAACCTACTTGATGGGTTTTCACACTCGGTATAATTTTGTATGGAGTCGACATTCAACATACGGTCACATTGAGCACGTCTGGAAAATTGCATAAGATAAATGACTTTCGACGGACATCGCGCGAGGTGGTCTTGACACTGGTAGATGACACCATTCTTCGCCTCTTTGTTTTGCGAACAAGCTTATATTATGTTTACCGTATTTCAACGATTCGATTATTCACGGAAATACGGTACAGTACAGTACTACTAGTAAGTAGTACAGTAGCGCTGGGGCGAACGAAGGTTGTCGATTGAATAGAGAGAGAAAGGACCAATTCCGGTCTCCCGTACACGCGTGTACACGTCTGTAACTACGAGAGGAATTCATTGTCGCGATACATACAGTTCATTTTCAGCATATAACATTCAGGTTGGGGTTTCTTCTGCACCTGATGATCCATTCCTACTAACTAGCCTTGTCTAGAATCTCAACCAGTGCGTGGGACCATGTAGGTATATGTAATAGGAATACTTTCTCTGTGTATTTGTCAGTGAATTTAATTTGTAGTACACAACTCTCTCAAATTTTTTATTGAATTGATTATCAGGTAGCTATGCTAGCTAGTACTTTCAATTTTAGAAGCATTACTGTACTGTAGTCACGCTAGTAACGTAATTTTATAATTCAAAGAATAGGATAGACAAGTGTACTTAAAATGAAATGATCTATTTTTATTTAGGATCTATTATTATTTGATATAGTCGTTCAATCTATTATGTTGTTTGTTATTATACTGTCGTTCAATTTATTCATGTTGGTTGTTTGTTGTTATCATATTATTGTTACTATTATTATTATTATTGTTACCATTATTATTGTTACTATTATTATTATTTAATAGTAGTAACCAATCATTACCACAACACTAATGACGATATTCACCGCAGACGACGAAATGGACGAATGATTAGCTGCATCCATGAAGTCGGTCATATCTTCTCCAGCAGCAGTCATCTCCAGGAATTCTTTGATGTCTTCCACCTCTTCTTCCATTTCCTCTTCTTCGGTAAAATCTTCATTCTCGGCATTACCAGCTGTGGAGCCGCCTGTTATTATCCACCCTCCTGGAGGAGTACCGTGGACACAACCAATGATTGTCTCATCATCCCAACTTTCAAATTGGTCGTCCGGACAACATCCCAACACATTGGAAGATGTCTCGATATCCATACAGTACGATCTGGTATTCCAGATATTATCACCAGTCGATTCGCATTCTGCATATTCATCAATAGCGGGACGGCATTGGAAACCCAGATTACCGGCGACTGGGTGGATAACAGTAACAACAGCAACAGCGACTATAGCAAAAAGAAGACGGAGGAAGGAGGAATTGTGGAAAATCATCATTTTTGTGTTTGTTTGTTTGTTTGTTTATTTATTTGTTTGTATTTCCGTTTTCAGGTTGGGATATTTCTATTTTGTGTCTGTAAAGTGTATCATTATTATTCTGACAAGGTCATCATTGTTTGTTCGTTTGTTTTCCGTTTTGAGAGGTTGGGATACTGTATTTTTGTTTGTATGTGTCTGTGCATAATATAACAATGCCTTCACAGCCCGAATCGAGCGATGATTGTACATTATATTATAATGATCGCCATCGACGATCGCACGAATCGCAGTTCGACAAAGGATCCATAATATTAATACAAACTTCTAACTCTCAAACGGGAACAAAAAAAAACACGAGCACGACTGAATAAATTGCAGATCACGCAACTCTCGTCACAAACAAGAATGCCGATATTCACAACTGCAACTATCTGCACCTTTGTTTTGCTGCTACAGTACTTACAAAGCTTTGCCTTTTCTCTACTGTAGTACGGAGATATAGAACAAACCTATTATTGATTTATGACGAGCTGACTTAATTTCACAGATAAAAAAATTGAACAGAATAGAACACGAATTGGATTATTTAATACTGTATCTGTCGTTCAATTTAATGTTGTGTATTATTATCATATTATTATTATTACTATTATTATTATTACTATCATTTAATAGTAGTGACCAATCATAACTACAAAACTAATGACGGTACCCATCGCAGACGAAAGGAATGTGGAGGAAGATGACCAATCAGCATAAGCAGCATTAACAGCATCATCAGTAAGAGCAGCAGTCGAGTCACTTCCAGATGACGAATCAGCAGCAGCAGCATTAGCAGCAGCAGTACCAGCAGCAGTACCAGCAGCAGTACCAGCAGCAGTACCAGCATCGATTTGTTCTTGTTCTTCATCATCAAAATCTTCTTCGTTAGCTTTTGATATTGTTGTTGTTGTTGTTGTTTCTGGAAAATCGACACTACCGTGGCTGCATTTTTCCACTAAATCAGCATTCCATGTTGCGATTTATTGCCAGGACAACATCCCAAGACATTTTGATCATCATTCTCGCCTACGCCTTCACAGTCAGATTTGATAGTCCATGGATCACCTTCACCAAAAGAGCACGTTGAATAGTCACCGACAGCGGGACGGCATTTGCTGCTATCATATATTGGCCATATGCGACGGGGTTGATAAAAATAGCAACAACGATACGGCATAAAGAAGAGAGATGAAAGAGGAATAGCTGCTACGAAAGATCATTATTGTTTTGTTTGTTTGTTTTTCGTTTTCACGGTTGGGTTATTTGTGTTGATACGTATCTGAACGGTATAGTAAAGTATGTGCGTTTTTGAATGCTTCACAAAAGATCGCACATCTTCGGCATGCATACTTCCTTCAGCTAACCCTTAATTCGCACGCGCTATTGCGAGGAATTATTACACAATAAAAGCTGTTGAACCCTAAAATCTTCGTAAGATCTTCGCTTATATTGTTGAATTCTACATCCGTTGTACTATATTTTTGTATCTGTTGGAGTTCACCTCCGAACTTCGCCTAACGAATGAATCAATCGAATCAATCACCATAAGGAATTGGATTCACGTCCAAACCATCACGTAACGAGTATTCCTCATAGTGGAATAGCGGTGCGATTGCGGGAAGTCTACACTGAACACGACTTAATTAACCGCGCGCTAAATTAGTCACGCGCGCTTTTGACAGAAAAAAATCTAAAATTTCCGGCTGTTGACATATGATTAGTACGGTGCTACCGTACTCCACTGTAGGACCTGACCTACCACATCATGATGGATCTGAAATCAATCAAATCATCAATACTGTACACTAAAATTGTAAACAATATATATACAATAACGACGAGTAGTAGGTCCTACAGCTCCAGCTAGATAGCACAACAGCACGATATTGGTAGAGAAGAACCAGTAACCCTCTTGCATTTTTCACTACAACATGATTGCTACTGCGACTGCGACTGTCACTGTTATTGCTATAATATTAGTTAGCAGTAGTATTCGTGGGAGTATTGTTGTTGTTGATGCATTTAGCTCACAACAAATTACTATTACGCCTACTAAAGCTACTACTCTTAGTATTCTCGCCGGTAGAAGAAATATAATGTAATAGGAGTAGCGACCAGTGATTTTTGACGATGATGGAGACGCTACTCATGGATGTACTGCATCCTCATCATCGCCCTTCTCTTCGACGTCGACAATAAGGACAAGGATGATGACAACAACGTCGCTGAATTTATCCACCGATGACGACGACGACGAAATAGAAAACAGTAATCTCATCAGTAGTATTAATACTATATTTGGTAAATTCTTTTCATTTTCATCTTAATGGCATTATGGTTACCATTATTTGCAATTTGGGGTATACCAGCCTTGTGGATCATGCCAGATCATTTCCACCAAATTCGCCACAACAATTCCAAGCTGTTACTATTCTTATTGTATCCAATCGTATCTATTTGTATTCATTAGCAGTAACAATTGTTGGATTGGCAGCCATACGTGGATCAAAATTCGATCCGCCCTCATTAGGACAACGACTTACCTCAGTAACAGAAGAATTATTAGTATTCGACCGTCCTCTACAAGTAGTTTTAGATAATAACAATAAGGAAGGAGAAGAAGAAGAAGAAGTAGTAATCGAAGGTGACGAATCCGTACAAGAAGCTTCGAAAACACTACTATCACCACCATCACTACCATCACCATCATATATACAAAAAATGGTCGATGATTCTGGTTTAGAAGAAAATCTTGATAATGTAAATACAGAAACACAAGCTATATTATTACCAGTATTAGTTTCTGGTTTGTTAGCAGCATCAGTTTTATCATTACCGATATGGGAAGATGGAATAAATTTATTTGGAAGTGCATCCAGTACCACTACTGATAATAATGAATTATTTCTTCAGTTGAAAAAAGCAATTGCGGATATTATACCCGTCGTTAGTCAAGGTTGGAATGCATTATTATTAGCATTATTTACACGAGCAGAAATACGTCGTATTGGGTATGAATTATTTGGTTTAGAAATTACTAACATCGATGAGGCAATTGATGGTGATTTAGAAAAATCAAGAAATACTGTACAAATTATTCTTGAAATTGTGATTGCAATATCAATTACAGGATACGGGGCATATTATTTACAGTATTGGCCGGCATGTAATTTTGTGAATATGTCAATTGCTATATTAGTTGCACGAGCTATACAACTTAATACATTCCAATCTATCGTTGGTGCATTGACATTACTTACCATCTACGATGGTGCATCAGTCTTTTTAATTCCAGCAGCAAATGCTTTCGTTGATAGCAGTAGCTCAAGCTCAAGCATTGTGGGCGTTGATTCCTCATTATTATTATCATCAACATCATCATCCTCAAATACACTAATAGCAGATGCGTCTGCATCAGCATCTGCTATGGGTTCTGTTGCGATCCAAAAGTTAACTTCTACATCATTTCAACCAGGATTATTGGTTGCTAAATTAGACGGTGATAAAATAACAGGTGCACTTGGATTAGGCGATGCAGTATTCCCATCAATACTTGCAACATTTTTAAAGAGATTTGATAATGAACAACAAACATTATCAACATCAAAATCAACATCAACATCATTATCATTATTTGTTGTATCTTTAGTAGGATACATAATTGGGTGTATGCTATGTGAATTTGCACCAACAATTTCAACTGGTGGTTTACCAGCTTTAGTGTTTATACTACCATCAATGTTAATTTCGGTTACGGGTGGAGCAATAGTATCCAATCAATTTGATAATTTATGGAATTATAATTCATCATCGTCAGATCCTACTACTACAGGTAGTAGCAACAAATAAAAATAACAAAGACAAAGACAAATAAATGATGGCGGTACTATGACAAATATATATATATATATTATAGCAGAGCATGATCGTTACCTGAATCTATCGACGAATATCTAAAAGAAAATTAGAAACATACATAGAAATTAGATACGTACTGTAGCTGTCGTGATTGTCACTGATGATTTTACTACTAAGGAAGTTTCTCTAAAACTAAGTATGTTTCTTATTTTATTTTGATTCTATTGATAACGTAGTTTTTTGTCTGATTGAATTTATCATCGATGACTATTTATCCATCCTACCAATTGTTCTTTATTTGGTGCACCTTCTAAACGATCAATTTCATTCCCATTTGAGAATAAAACAAGTGTTGGTAATCCACCAACTTTTAATTCGGATGATAATGTAGGATTCTTATCACTATCCATTTTAATGATTCTTATTTTATCACCTTCATCTGATGCAATTTCTTTTAATAAAGGTGCAATCATTTGACATGGTCCACACCATGTGGCATAGACATCCACTAACAATAATCCACTTCCTCCGACGAAATCCATTTCTTTTTTCACATCCTCTTCCATTAAATCAGATACTTCACCGGGTGTTAATAATCCTGTGGAACAATACACGGATGCTTTTTCACGTGCCTCCAATAATGCTTTCACTATATCCTCCTTTTCAAATAATCCAGCACGTGGTATCCGTCGACGACCTAATTCTTCACGTAATTCACGGACACGCATCCCTTTTAATTCTTCTAATGCCTTCGAACGATCAAATTTTAACAATTCTAATAATTCTAATTCTAATTCATTATCACCATCTTTATTGAAAAACGTATCAGCATCTTCCTTTTTTTCGTGGGAATCCTTCTCCTCCTCGTTACTAACGCTATTATTGATGTATTTGTTTGGGTTTTGTCGTGCATCGATTAATTTTACTATTAAAGATTCCTTATCAAAACAATCCGAAAAATCAATTTTTCTTTCTTTCAGTTCTGATTTCATTTCAGATAATCTCATAGCAGAAACTTCCACAACATCATCGGATAATAGTGATGATGATGATTGCGAATCGACATCATCTGATGATTGCGAATCGACATTGTTACAGACATCATATGATGACGAATCAACAACGTCTGGTGATGAATCGACATCGGATGACGAATCGACGTCTGACGAGAATAACGTCGTTGTGGTAGTTGTTCTGGTTCGCTGGAATAATATATTGTAACTTTCTTGCTCGAAAGATTTCTTGATTGTTTGCTGTCGTCGTCGTGTTGTTGTTGTTGGAATGAACGACCATCCTCTAACGACGACGATCAAACAAGACAATGCTACCATCACGAACACCATCGCGATATTATTTGTAGATGATGAACATCGTCGTCGTGTGCTATTTGAGCAATGCATGCTGATTCGTATATATTTCCGATACAGTATTGTTGTTAGTTTAGTCAAATAATACTGTACCATTAGAGTGAGAGAGAGAATAATGGAAATTGAAATCGTACTAAGATTTTTGTTGTTGTGATGTTTATTTGTCTTTAGCTGTGTGTTTTGATGGCTCTGCGATATCTATAATTCGGGGGAGGTGGCTTAAGTTGATAGTCTCCCCCGTTTTAACAATAACATCAATAATCACAGCAAAGGAGAAAATCTCCTCAAAAAGCAGAGCACTTTCTGGACTGTAGCTACTTACATCACCGTTAGCTACAACAGTGTCTACACAAGGCAGTATATCCATAGTCTACGTGTATTCTGTTCAGTGAAAAGTAGATAATGGAATGAAATGTAAATTTTCTCTGTTTATAGTTCTTTTTTACATAAGTTTTTTTTTTGAATAATGGTATGTATGTATAATGAATGGAATGCATGTTTGGAGACTGATAATTCTATTTCTTCTAATTCGCATCCAATGCTACATAACACACCAATCTAATTCAAATCATGATAATGTATGTATATACATATATATAGAAATGTAGTAATTTTACATGCCGTTCTTTTCGTTATTCAGTACTATTTTCCTTTACTCAGTGGCAGTATAAGTAGTCTCTTTAGCGCATGTTGGATCATTGTTGCTATCACAGGTCGGATGTTGATTTGGTAACGACTCCCGTTCACTCTTCGGAAAGTACTTGGCATAGTATACATCATCCTCGAGGTATAATTCACATGTTTTGGGACAATTCAAACGCATCCCCTGAACATCGGTCATACATAATGATTTATCCATTGTAGCACACTCCTTGTCATTGTCTTGAATGTTCATCGGTAGTCGACCTGTATCGTCTTTCATATTCTTTTTTCCATCCTTACTCCACAAACGACCCTTCTGTGCACGAAAGAAAAATTTATCACCAGATGTTGGCCAAAGTGATGTCGAATCGGATGCGATCATATCAATATTACGTTCATTAATATCTGCTACATATACAGCAAATGACAAACGAAAGTCTTTTGCTGGCCGGTAATGACATTCACCCGTTCCATGTCTACTTTCTCCTCCAAGGACAATTCCAACATTCGGATCAAGTCTGATCTGTCCTTGGTATTCATCTTCAATATCAGACACCTTGAAGATAGAAACATCATTTTCGGGAATATGAACAGGAACAATGATATTATAGAATGATCCTCTACTACCTGGAATATCAACATGCATATTTTGTGTTTGATCATATTCTGATAAGAAGATAGCACCAACACCCTGTACCATCAAACCATCCAAATCGAAGGCTTTACCAACCTCCTCCAACACTTTATCGAAGCCACCTCGTCGTAACACACCCAATAAACTTTCGAAACATGATTCGTCACCAGGATCTAACCAAACCATATCAGTATCCCACGACCCTTGTACCATTGCAGTCCATTTCTCACCATCATCTAAGGTGTATATACGCTGGTCGCCTTGTTCTAATGGTTTTTCTTTGTATAAGATCTGATGTGCAAGTTCCATCATACCACTGTTCGCAACATATTTTGTAAATTCTTCATGCAATTCCGGTGGAAAACCGATCACAAACGATTCACCGTCTGGTCCATCAATTGGTGTTAAATCTTCTCTCCATAAAATAGGTCTCATTTCACCCACATCCAGTTTTTTCGGTATCAAAAAATCTGGTTCGACATCGACCTTATAAAAATCATCTAATTCAATGTCATTTCCATTCCCATCATCGAATATAATTTTTTTTGGTTTTAACTTATTTGGTTTGATACGATGTGGACGTTGCTTGTTATCCCTTGGACGATTAATTCCTGGTCCTAACGGAGGTGGAAATCTATCACCATGACCATCGACTTCGCTATTGTCCCAACCATAAGCTTCGTCTTCCTCCTCATCATCATCTTCGCCATAATTGTCATAATCGTCTTCGTCTTCGTCTTCATCTCCATATTTTTTTGTGACATCCTCACGACTATCATGGAATGCTGTTGATTTATCATATGGATTGTACATTTATCACTACCTGTTTGTATCTTTTCTTTGTTACATCTTTTCACATAGGTTTCCATATTATTAGGATAATTGGACCATAAATTGACCCGAACGGTGTGTCTGGATAGGCCCATAATTCTGTACTAAACATTTCACGATGACCACCTAAAATTTCATTGACACCATGCAAATGCTTACCACCTAAAAATACCAGTGCTTCATGTTTATTTGGTTTCACACTATCACGAAATTCATCCGCATCCTCATCATATGGATCAGTTGCTAGGATAAAAAATTCACCACCTTTATATTGTTCTGGACCACTAAAGGCAAAATTCATGGTATAGACTGTATCACCATCATGATGTTCTTTTAATCTTGGAAAATCGGAATATGTTAAATGTTCGGATGCTCTAATACCCACTTCTTCGGGTGGATACATTTTCTTTTCTCTTGGTTTGTGTACATTCGCTTGATCCTGATCCACAAATACTTTCCATCCGGTGCTTCGTAGCCACTTGTAATGTTGCTTTCATTTCTTTACCACTTCTGGTAAAAATAAACCACGAGTGGTGCTAAATGTGTGGGACAATTTCCACCCGAACCATCATCTTCATCTAAATTCATTTCCTGATACATCGCACGACTTTCATATAAATGTGGCAGATGCGTACGAATACAGGTTGCTAATGCCTGGACACTTTTCACATGTGTGGATGCATGGCGTTTTCAATCACAATTAACATCGGGATGTTGTCTTGAAATGGATTATTAATAGTTCGTCCAGCTTTCCGTTTGGAATGTTGAGTCACCGTCTTCACTTCTGCACCTTCCTCGGGTGTTAAAATATCATGAAAATACAATTTTGTATATTATGATATTGATTCACACCCTCATGGACTAAACTTTCTTCTTTTAAATTATGTTTCCAAAATCTATCCCGGTCACCAATTTCTTCTTTGGTTAATATTCGGTTTCCTTGTGGTCGTCGTTGTTGTCGGTGTTGTTGCCCGTAACCACCACCTTGCGCGTTAACACCACCACCAACAACGAGAGCGAATAAACGAGAAAAGCGGTCGTCGTGCGTACTTATTAATAAAAGCAACGGAGGATGTCATTTTTGTACTTTTCTTTTTCCTTTTTTAAAATCACTGACTTGATTTGTTTCACTTCGCTTCGTCTACTCTACTCTTTCTTGTTTTGTGTGATCAACTACGCCATCGATTTCTTCCCTCTTCGGTTTTGAATGGAAATATAATGTATTGTTTTCTACTAAAATTGCTTGCGTTTGTCGCAATAGATACGAAAGCTCAGTGTAACACTCCAGATCAAGACTGGAATTCAAGCATCCATAGGTAGCGTGAAAATAAAAAATGTGCCTGTGTGTGTCTTGCTGTTCGGAAAGATAATTTCTTTTTTTTTTGAAAGGTGCGCCATACTTGCTCGTGCTGGACTGGCCAAAAATATTTTACAAGACCGATAACGACGTGATACAGTACTTCCTCCGTACCACTAAGTAAGAGCGCGTTATCGCTTGGAATTATTACACAGCGTGTTTAATGCTTAAAATCTAAACACAAAATGCGAAATGTACGAAAAAAATAAAAATATGCGAAGATTTTACGAAGATTTGAAGGGTTCAAAGCGCTTTATTCTATAATAATTCAAGGCATAATGCTCTGTCACTTAGCGGTGCACGGAGGAAGTACAGTATCGGATTTGATGAGCCGCGCCGCATGGGCATGCATCGCCTGCAACACATAAACTATTATTATTTCATAACAGCCGAGCCACACCCAAAGCAAAAAGAAAAGAAAAGCAAAGCAGATTGTGTATTCCTTAGTAGCAATGTAGTCAGTCTACTCTAGGCTAGGCTAGCTATGAAGAAATGTTAGTATCCACAAATCATTGCACCCCATAAATAGCAGTAGCGTAGTACAATCAGTAGCTATAATATAATATGTCCATGTTATGTATGTGTTGACTCAAATACTACTTGATCCATCAATTGATGCCCTGATAATGTATACAATGTGGAGAGTGAACAGTCAAAAATTATTGACCATTGCAATCATTCATTGTTCAATCAAATCAAACATAAGCGGTTCACACATCTTCAACACCCTAGTTAGCATGCACAGTGATGAGATTGTTTGCTTCACAACTTTGAGTTTTGTTGTTGTACCTCTGTCAAAAATGGTTTAAAATGAAGTTTTTTAGTCTTGACTGATCTATCGGGATGGTGAAAGGCGGAATATGCTGGAATTAATAATCTGTTGGGTGTATATCAATTGTCCTCTATATTCTTTAGAATTACATCCCTACTGGTCAGGGAAAATAGAATTCAACTGGACAGTTTTCTGCTTCCCTGAAGATTACCGCTGATGGGGTCTACACGTTCCCAGTTGGGATCGTTGCATTTTTAGAGGACGATGGATGGATGGTAGGAGACATCTTGAGGAAGTTGTCTTTGCTGATTTTGTTGCTATTGCTATTGCTGTTGTTAAGGTCAAAGTCAACATCTTTAATATTGATTGTGTTGTAAAGGGTTGGCAATACAAAACAAACAATCGAAATGAAAATTATGTGATTTTTATGTTCACGATTATGTTTGTACCGTACAAGTACAGTACATCCTTCAGCTAGCTTAGTTCCTGCGCGCTATAGCGAGGAATTATTAGACAATAAAAGCGTGTTGAACCCTTCAAAATCTACCCACAAAATGCGAAATTTTATCGTGTAATAATTCTTTTTAAGAGAGGGCGTATGAATTAAGCAATGATTGGTTTTAGCTGTTGGTTTCATTTAACTACTTCAGTAAACACAACTAAACGAAAAACGGAAAGATGTGATCTTTTTTGTTACGATTGCTAAGATCGAAACAGACTAAAGAAACGTATATCATGTTTCTCTTTCTCTTATCATTCTCGAATAAAACCAACAGCAATGAAAACCAATTTCCTACGTAGTACTTACTAGTATGTAGTACAATATTGGTTCCATATGGGACAGTCCTTCACTTTGTCGATGAGTACGCTAATGCAATAAGGATCATAAAGATAAAATTATCTCGCTTGCAAAACATCAACTCAACAACTCAACAACTCGATCTCGCAAAAGACAACGAAAAATGGACTCTACTAACAATAACAATAACATCAATGACCGTGTAGCGATTGGTGTTACTTTGCAAGACAAACACTGTATTAACTGTGTCAAGAGAGGTCAATTATGTAGCCCGGTAAAACATGATTCTTTTCACTGGTCACGAAACTTTAAGAACGATAACAAAATCCTCATTGTTAATGTAAAAGATAAGCTCCCTATCAGCAAATTACATTCGGCTACAGGAACAGCTCCTCCTGCACCAACTCAAGCACCAACTCAAGCAACATCTCAAGCGACAACTCAAGCAACGGCTCCATCAACAGCTCCACAAACTGCTTCACGAACTGCTTCACGAACTGCTTCACGAACTGCTTCACGAACTGCTTCACGAACTGCTTCACGAACTGCTCCACGAACTGCTCGATCAACTGCTACTGCTACCGCTACAGCAACAGCAGCAGCAGCAGCAGCAGATGTGGACGTCCTCATTTCTGAATTCGCAACATTGCAAATTACTACAAGCGAGGAAACAGCAAATCGAATTGGTTGTACCTGGGACAAGGAGCAATTACGAATCGCAGAAGCAATGCAAGCCTCCTACAACAATAACTTGAGTTGGGAATTAAATCAGAATTTAGATCCGATGGTCAATACGCCAATGTATAGAGCAATTGCCACAAACATGAGTAAAAGACGTTGTACTGCTTTTGTCTAGGCTACAGTAGAAGAAGAAGAGAAAAACGAGGACGATGCTGTATGTTATATTATTATACCTCTATTAATTGCATTCTTTACTTTTAGAACTTATTTAAATAATCAATCAAATATACTTATTATATATACTTAAATACATTTTCGCTAATGCTTTGATTGTTTTGCTTATGGAATCGTCAGTACTGTATTGTACTACCAATCAGTAATATTTTTATTACGTTGTGTTTTTATCGATTCTTTGGTATGTTATTACTATTTTGTGTTGCTACCACCCTTGGAGGTTGTAGGTTGGTGGTTGTTGCTTGGTCCTATCAACACCCTTGGAGATAGATTATCTTCTTCGACTTTGTTTCGTATCGACTGGGTGCTTGAACTTGTTAGTGAAGCGGTTCGACGTCACGTGAGGTACTTGTTAGTTAACTCCTTCGCTTGTTTTGCTTGAAGTGTGGAAGGGTTCCGTACTTGTCTTGTCTTTGTTAGTGAAGCGGTTCACGACGTCACGTGAGGTGCTTGTTAGTTAAGCGGTTCACGACGTCACGTGAGGTGCTTGTTGTTTCGCTTCGTTTGTACTTGCGAGGCTTGTTATGATTTATTCTTTGTTTGCTTATTGAATCGGCAATACTGTATTGTACTACCGATCGTTAAGCTTGTTGCTGATAATCTTGTTATTATCTTGTTGTTGTTCTGTATTGGTTGTACTTTCGTGATACAGATTTGTTATCGACCTTGTCTTAGTTTATTGTCGTTTCGGACAGTTCACAAAATACGGGCTTCGATATCTTGTTGGTCTTAATAGGTGATACAATTTTGTATCAGTTGTTTTCTGGTTGCAGTTCTGTATTGGTTGTTATTTCGTGATACAGATTCGTTTAGTTTCGCTTCGCTTATACTTGTACTTGCGAGGCTTGTTATTGATCGTTCGGTGCTTGTTGCGTTCCAGACCTCATAGTTTATTGTCATCTCGGACAATGAACTATCTCTAATCTCTAACATATAATATACTTGAATACGTTCAAATAATTGGTTTGCTATAACATCATCTTTTTTAGGATCATCATATACAACATGTAATATCACTTCAATTTTTGATTTTTCTATTTCATGCAAAGATTGCAATCGACGATTTACTGTTAATGTATATCTTTCATCATATTGACGTTTAGTATTTTTTATACCACAAACAGTACCAGTATAATCATTACTACTACTACTATTACTGCTTCTTTTGTTTTTACTATTACTATCAATTTCTTCAACAATTGAATAAGTTTCATTGTCATTGTCATTATCATCCTCTTCATCTATACTGTCACTACTTGTTGCTTTATTTTGAATCAATCATTTCACTTTTGATGCACGTAAATCCCCACCCTTACTTCTATTTGTTTTAATTTCACGTTTCTTACTAGATAAACTCTTTTTTATCTTATCTAATGTACTACCACCACGTTTGTTATTTCTTTTACTATCATTATTATTGTCATCGTTGCCATCGTTGCCATCGCATCGTTGCCATCGTTGCCATCGTTGCCATCGTTGCCATCGTTGCCATCGTTGCCATCGTTGCCATTGTCTGCTGTAAGAGTACCACTGTCCCCACTTGCATAATCATTATCACCACTCGGATTAGCACTAGTAGTTACATTATCAATATCGGTAGTAGTAGTAGGTTTTGGGTTTGATCTTAAACCTAATTCTTCCAATGTTAAATATGTAACAGAATCAGTAAATAGTTTACCAAGATCTTGTAGGGGCAGTACTCGATTATTCTATGATATCTAAAAGGATCTAAGTCAGTACCCTTGGAAGATCTTCCCTAGTAAATCTATGTAACCACATCAACAATCTAGTTTTGTTGTGGCTGTATTCATCTATGCTTTTCCCCCACAATTCTTCTTTGGGGGATTTCTGGGTTTTTGGCGATACACGTCATGCCGCGTAAACTTGCACGCGCTATCCGTTACTCGGACAATACTGATATAAGAAACAGCACATCAACGACGTTGACATGCAATCAAAATAAGGAAAAGGTGTACTACCGGTAATACAGTATCATAAGATATGCTGACATTCCATTTTTGTGTATAATAGAGTTTACAATCAAACAAGTGAAGTGCTTGCAAGATTACCAAAGAAAATCGATAGAACCGCCAAGGAATGCAAGAAGGCAAAGAATAGAAAAGAAAATGAGACTGTGGTTAGTCTCGTGGTCGTGGTCGGTGTCAGTGACGTTGGCCTTGGTAACAATTTTCTGGTCATCCTTGTCATCGAAGAACGGTAGCGGTGTTACTACTCACGCCTTTTCAGGAATTGACCCACAATCGAGTAATAATGCAGTAAGGGTGTTGGTAACAGGCGCGGCAGGGCAAACTGGGCGACTTATATTATCCAAACTTGAACAGGATTATCGATACGAACCAAAAGGATTGGTACGGAATGAACGATCAGCGAGGAATATTGTAAAAAGTGATGATACTCGATGCCCATTAGAACATGTTGTTATTGCAGATATAACAAGTCCAACATTCATTGAAGACCTGACGGATATAACAAAGCATAATAACGACGACAATGACAAAAACTCGAACAAAAACAACAGCAGCAACAGCAGCAACAACAACAATAACGGTCTTGAGAACTTAGATGCTATGATCATATGCACATCTTCAGTACCACGGATAAGAAAACGATCATTGGCAGTAATGTTGTTCAAAGCTCCTTGGAGGATGATCAGAGGACACCCCGCTGTTGATTTTAAATCGATGCGATTTGCTTGGAAATATGGTGGTTATCCTGAAAAGGTCGATTATCATGGACAGAAGGCACAAATTGATTTAGCAAAACGACTAGGTATCCCTCATGTCATCCTTGTGAGTTCAATGGGTGGTACTGATCCAAACAACTTTTTAAATTCGGTCGGTAAAAGAACAACAAAATCGTCAAGTAAAAGTAGTAAATCAGCCAGCAGCAAAGACGAAGGACACGGGGATATTTTACTGTGGAAACGACGAGCCGAAAAATACCTAGTTGAGGTACGTAATGCAATCTTGAAAGTTTCTTTTTTACTGCTATATTATTATACGAGCCTGACCTAACTATGCAACTTTTTAATGGATTATTTATACACTATACTTTTATTGCATTTCTCACTTTTCTTGTTTTTGCTTCTTATTTTTACTACAGAGTGGTTTGGATTACACTATTCTTCATCCTGGTGGCTTAGTTGGGGATACGCCCGGGGGACAGGAAGAATTTGTTTTAGACGTGGATGATAATTTGTATAGAATGGATTGTCAGAATCACGATCACGAAAATCCAAATTCCAATTCCAAGAATCGGCAGTCACATCGGTCGATGACACGAATCAGTCGAGAAGATGTAGCAGAGTTATGTGTGGCAGCGCTTAGTGCTGGTAAGGGTGAAAAGATGTCCTTCGATTGTATAACGTTACCATCCTCGACTGTCTCGTCATTGAAATCAATAGTAACAGCAACGACCGACAAAATCGACAGCAGCGATGATGAGGGTGTTGGTGCTAATGCTGGTAATGGCAGAACAATCAAAAATAGTATAGACACCAGCACCTCTACCGCAACATCGACCACGATGGCTGCAACCACAACGGCATCTGCAACATCAGTGACGACAACGATAGGTCGAAAATCAGCTGAAGAAACTCTCACAGAGTTTCTAGAACTATCTATTACAACGAATTACGATGTTTAAGATACTTATCTATCATCATACAGGAGCGTATGTATAGAACAAAAAAGGAGATTTGTTCCTCACAACTTTTTCGAGTCGAGTCGTCGGGTGGAAGAGACACGACGAAAGCTATAATCCAGATCCCGAACAAAACAAAATATCTCCTCATTTTTCACATGCTATTCTTTGCTTCGTTCCGACGCATCAGGCATACAACCAAACACGCTGGAAATCCAGCTCAAATATATACACGCACACACCTAAGCACACACCTAAGCACACCCGCTATGCTACGCACCACTAGGAGGCACAGCATCATCATCATCATCATCATCATTCATGACCCATTGTTTACCATTAGTTTTGTTTTCCTAACAATAATGTACATATAATACACTTGAAACCAATAATTTTACTACCACGATCGAGAAAAGATCGCAAATCACAACAAACCCATCCAACGATCACACCCAAAGAAGATCACAAAAATTGAGACCAAAAATAAAAGCAACGAGACAACGAATGTCTCCGAATAAATTCAGCCAGGTGGTGTGATAATTACAAAACACGACGACAGACGATTATAGCACAAAGAATAAGTAATTAAAAACACCACTTAATTCGTCAGTACACTGGTAGTGTTTTGTTTTTGGACGTAATGTCGAGTGATCTATTATACGCTACTAGTACTCTGGTAGTAGCAAAACCGATACATATAATTTTACCACAAAAAGACTAGTGGGACTTCATATTTATTTCTTACTGCGACTTGAGGCTCACATTTATTTATTCAGTCAGAGCTTTAAGAGCGGATACCGGTAAACTCCAATAAATGAAGTACACAGTATCCACCATATAATGGCCAATAAAAGAATAAAATTGAATATAATTTTCCTTGTCCTTGTGGACTGTTTTTAATATCAAGTAATGTTCCTGTTAAAAATGATTTTGCTTTGTATAAATATAAAACAAATAATGAATAACCAAAGATTGGACGTGTTTCTGGTATACGGTATAAACAAATCAACGTACTAACTGTAAAACCTGCATATCCTTCATAGGCTACTGTAAAAATTTCCCACATGAGTTGAAATGATTTACGATCAGTATCTGATAAATCTGTAATAGTATTACTTGTTGCACCACCATCTTCCATTTTTTCTTTGGATGTCGGATCTACTGATTTTAAGAACCATTTTGGACCATTCCACATTATTAAGGGAAAAGAAACCATTGTATTTATTGCATCGACAGTGAAACAGATCAGAAGAAGCCAATCTTTGTGAATAAAAAGATATTCTAACATCTCGTTCAATAGTGTCATCGTCATCGTCAAATTGTAGCAAAGTGGTATTCGTTATTCTCTTCTTGTTGTGGCTGGTATTGTGACTCCTTCTTTTTGCTCTATCTTTGCCTGGTTCCTTCCTCACCCATCGACTTTTCTGTTATCGTCTACTTCAAGACTACTTGAAGTACAAGTAAGAAGGATGAATGAAATCAATCAATATCTTTTATTGGAAAGACCTTTTTTTGTGATCCCTCCCTACGCGCGATTGAACCACGACTCAAATATCAGTGGGAAAACTTTTTGATTCAAGAACCTCAATACTTCCTCCAGCGAGCGCTTATTGACCGCGCGTTATGGCGTAAAAATTTAGCGTGTGTTATTAACACGTTCAACGGTCAATCTTGATTTTTTTAACCTGCATTTCACACATGCTAATTTAGTCTATCAGGTTGCCTATTTCAGCTAGGGTAGAACCTTATGGATGTTGATATATGAAATCTGTGTAGAATAATAGTTTAGATGGAAACTTCAAATTTTGAAAGAAATTGTTTATTGATAGAGTTGCACACAGTTGAATGATGTATAGTTTTACTAGTATTTGCTAGTTATTTTTTGGGCATTATTTAGTTTTTTGAGTGATATTGTGTCAATTACACGCTAATTTTTTACGCGATAGCACGCGGTCAATAAGCGCTCGCTGGAGGAAGTAGTTAGTTGATCATTGAACTTCTTCACAATCTTGGTCCCCTGCTTATAGTATCGGCCTCACACTTCTGACACCATTGTATAAAAGCTAACTTGATTGGTGCCGGCATAGAGGTTCTATACACAATTTGCGGTATCTCTGGTGTTGGCATTGTTGGTTTATGCTTTAAACGCACTGCTGACTAGTGGTTGGTTAGAGCACCCACTACCGTGCGGAATGGACTGAGTTTTGGGTACGAAATAATTTTTTTTCATTCCTTTTCAGTCACTACCACTCATTTTGGCCCCTCTTTTGATTCTTTTTTTTCATTCCTCTGACAAAAGTGGAATGAGAAAGCACTATCTCATTCCACTTTCGTCAGAGGAATGAAAAAGAGAATGAAGCAAAAAATGGCCAGTTAGACTATTTCTGTCCTATTATTTGACAATTTTGGCTGTATTAATAAGACACAACGAAATAAAATATTATTCATAAGACACAACAAAATAAAATATTGTAATATAGAATACAAAATAACAACAACAACAATATAATAATATGAACTACCATGACAACAGTAGCATGAGCAGCAGTAGCATGAGCAGCAGTAGCAGCAGCAATACATGTAGCATGAGTAGTAGTAGCAGCGGAGGCGGCTTCAGTAGCAGTAGTAGCAGCGACGATGGCTGACTGATTGGCTGACAATCTATGGGGGGGGGGGCGGCTTTTTGCAGGGGGAAATCTAATTGGGCTACTTTCTTGGGCATGGTAAATCATCAAGGAGGATTTTGAAACAAACAGTAAAGGATATATATATATTATGTCATCTTGCTAAGACAAAGGAAGATTTCAAGTGCCATAACTTTGAAGAAGAGGAGTTTGATTTTAATTTTTTTTCTTAAATCCTTTAATTTCTATCCAATTTCTTCTTCTTCATCTTCTTCGGGTTTTTAAATCTATATATTATATACTCTTTAAACTATCTCGGGCGCATCGAATTCTAATCCGGTAGTAGTACATCCATGGCCGGGGTAGTCCTTATCGTCATGAGTATGACGTGCCATTTGGATGGAGGAGCAACATCCACAACATAACATCAGACATACGTCATCGATACGATCACCACACCTCGTTGGTAAGGTGGATGGGATCTTATATTTTTGTCGCATGTGTCCTCGAACCTTCGATCCGATACAAACGATGACGACAATATAATAGATGGAAAGAAAGAAACCACCCATGAGGGGGATCCAAAATACTGTCAACGTAAACACCAGAGCCAGGATCAGACGGTTGTAACTCAGAGATGCTTCTTCTTGTGATCCCTCTCGGCCATTCCAGGTCAATTTCAATCTAGTAATGAGTTGAGCCATCAGAATTGGTGTACAGCAGAAGCCCATCCAAAATGTAGATTGTGTCAAGACATCACAACAACTACAAAGATGAGTACGCCATCCTCCGATGGGTGTTCCATTTTCATCGTACCAAATTTTGGGACTCTCTTCGTCATTCTCATTTTCTTCCTCTTCGGCGACGGCGACGGCGACAGCACCTTCTTTGGCATGATTACGTGGTGCCAACTGTGTCTCTTCCTCGTCGTCATCATCATCATCTCCCGAAAGACTTTGTGCGGGATATGTATGAGTCTTTTCGAGATCCTTCATCATATCCTTATTTTCATTTTCATTTTCCTTCTCATTATCCTCGGTGCATTCTGATCCATCATCATAGATTCTTGCGGACATCATCTTGTCCTTCTTCTTTGTTTCGCCTGTTTTTTGTTGCTGTTGTCGTTGTTGGTGACTACTGCTTTTTTGTTGGGAACGTTGTTGTGAGTACCCCTCACTTTCGGTTCGGTCTTCGTCTTCTTCCGTTAGTTGTTCCATCCTACGAGTGCTATTGTGATTGTGGTTGTTGTACTTGTATTCTTGTTTCGGATCGTAATCAATTTCAAATTCTTGATTTTCTTTGACACCACCTTTTGGGACACGGACAGTGTAGGGTTCATCGTCCACTAACACATCAAACTCGTACCCCTCCTGAAGAGTGGCAGGTGCAATGACTCGAATCACCACTGGTCCATCATAATCATCACCGAAACCATCATCACGTCGTGTGGCAGTCGTCAGTTGTGAAAATGCAGATGGACTATCAGGCTGATGATGACCATTATTATAACTACCCACAACATAATTATCCCCGTTAAAAGGATCGACAGGGGAAGGTCTGCTGTCATGGGGGTGACCGCTGCGGTTACGGTTGGTATTATTGTTTGGCATCTTGTCGTTTGGCTTTCCTTTGCAATACTAGTACAAGCAATTGTATGACTACTAATAGTGATGTTACTGTGGTTCAGTGTGTTAAGGATGATGTGTTAATGTTAATGTTGATATTGGTAGCCACAGCGACGATAGATTATTACCTACCAAGTTCAAAGTCGCAAGAAGACGTTACAAAATCTCAAATTTAAATTATCGATCTTGGTCGTGCGCGCCGGCCCAGACATGCGAGCAAATAAAAAAAAACTGCGCTCACATCTTTTGGCATTCGTACATATTTTTCCGAGACGAGATAAAAGCAGCGCATCTATCTACTGTATGCTTAACCTGCAGTACAGTACGTACTCGTGCTAGATGAAGGATTTTATCGATACTTATTAGTATATAGTATATTTTATTGTAATACTGGTAATGTTTATGGCGCTATTGAATCTGATATGTAATAAGTTTTAAATTTTTGTTGACGATTTTATGAATAGACAACAAAGAACGGCGACTCTCGACGACGGTATTGATTTGACGTTCTTCGCGTGGATAAATTACATACAAATACAACTCACGTGGAAGTCCGTGGGTTATGGAAAAGTGGTATTTATTATAATTATTTGAAAAACATACTGTACTACTAGTTACGCATGTATGGTCTTTGTATTTTGTAAATTTCAATTCGTCGATTTCTCAATAATCTCTTTTTAGAACAGAAGGTTGCATCCACATATCTGGTTACCAATGTCGGCAAGACTGCTACAAATATCTGCATCACAATTTCCGCTTCGGCAAAAATCATCTACCGTATTACATCTAATTATAGTTTTACCAGCTTCAATAGGCAGCACGGTTACAGCGGCATCCGGGATCACATCTATCGGAATAAAATCAAAATCAAATCTCAATTCAGTATCTAATGAAAGGCAAATACTACATGGCGTAAACTCTCCTTCTTCCGTTGGGGGGATTGTATCAGTTGGTTGGATTGTCTCTACTACGGCGGAGTCGTCATCGGAATCTGCATCCGAAACTTGTTCAATACCACTTCTGCACGTAAAAGTCAAACAGAAACAGAAAAGAAAACGACAACACATTAGAATCGTAAACAAAAGATACAGATACAAATATTTTGAATATTTTGAAAATAAATATGAAAATAGACAGCGACATCTCGAAATCAACATAAGTAATATCATTATATTTAATATTATAGGAATAAATGCGAAAATAAACAAAGACGTCTCGAAACGAAATCGTTGCTTACTCTTCCGGGATCAAAACCCCTTTAATAACATGAACAATTCCATTATTGGCAAGAATGTTTGGGATAATGATCCTTTCATCATTGGCAAATACTCTATTCCCAATACCTCTAAATACTAATTCCTCTCCTTGTAACGTAGTCAAAGCAAGGCCATCTACTAGGGCATCTTCAGTATATATACCTTCCACAACATGGTAGGTGAGAACAGATGAAACTTGATCAGCAGATAAGGAAGTTCCATCATCAAGTAATTCTGCAAAAGCTTCATTTGTTGGGGCAAATACAGTGTAGGGACCTGCTTCTGATAAAGTGTCTACCAATTCAGCTTGAACAACTAAATCAACCAAAGTTGATAGATCAGAGGTAGCCTTGGCAAGATCCACAATGCTGTTGCTAACCCAAGATGGAAGAAGAACATTGTCAATAACATGGATGACACCATTTTTAGCATCAACATCAGCAGCAACAACTTCTGCACCATCATTAACAAATATGCCACCCCATTTCCAGTGGTAACAGTGAAGTCAATGTCTTCTGTATTAAGAGTAGTGGCACTAAGGCCATTGGTGACAGCTGAGGAAGGAACTTCCACTGGAAGCACGTGGTACAACAATAAATTTACAAGATGATCTTGCCATTCTTCAGTCTGCAAGTTGGATACAACATCAGGTGCAGCTTCAGAAAGAGCTGCAAATGCATCATTGGTGGGGGCAAATAGAGTAATATCATTGGTAGTACTGAGTGTATCAACTAGATCTGCTTGGGTAACAAAATCAACAAGAGACGAGAAGGTATCAGGATCACCAACGGCAATATCAACCACTGTTTCTGAAGTCCCGGATTCCACGGAGCTATCTAAACTAGTAGATGAATCCGAGGGGGGAACGGTTTCAGTTCTGTAGAAGAGAATAAACATAACAGAAGGAATGAATATACTTGTTAGCTGTATTGACGCATGAAAAAAAGGTAGTGCAACACATTGATTCAAAATTTCTTACATTTCTTCTGGGATCAAAACTCCCTTAATAACATGAACAATTCCATTATTGGCAAGAATGTTTGGGATAATGATTTCTTCATCATTCACAAATGTTCCCTTGAACCGGCTTTTAAATATTAATTCCTCTCCTTGTAACGTAGTCAAAGCAAGGCCATCTACTAGGGCATCTTCAGTATATATACCTTCCACAACATGGTAGGTGAGAACAGATGAAACTTGATCAGTAGATAAGGGAGTTCCATCATCAAGTAATTCCGCAAAAGCTTCATTTGTTGGGGCAAATACAGTGTAGGGACCAGCTTCTGATAAAGTGTCTACCAACTCAGCTTGAACAACTAAATCAACCAAAGTTGATAGATCAGAGGTAGCCTTGGCAAGATCCACAATGCTGTTGCTAACCCAAGATGGAAGAAGAACATTGTCAATAACATGGATGACACCATTTTTAGCATCAACATCAGCAGCAACAACTTCTGCACCATCATTAACAAATATGCCACCCCCATTTCTAGTGGTAACAGTGAAGTCAATATCTTCTGTATTAAGAGTAGTGGCACTAAGGCCATTGGTGACAGCTGAGGAAGGAACTTCCACTGGAAGCACGTGGTACAACAATAAATTTACAAGATGATCTTGCCATTCTTCAGTCTGCAAGTTGGATACAACATCAGGTGCAGCTTCAGAAAGAGCTGCAAATGCATCATTGGTGGGGGCAAATAGAGTAATATCATTGGTAGTACTGAGTGTATCAACTAGATCTGCTTGGGTAACAAAATCAACAAGAGACGAGAATGTATCAGGATCGCCAACGGCAATATCAACCACTGTTTCTGTTGTTGCTTCATTAACACCATCTCTGTAGATAAGACCAATAATTTGAAAAAAGGTAGCGAACGACAACAAAATTAGTAGGAGATCGAAAGAAAAAATCATACTACATCGCTGCATAGTTTCTTACCCCTCTGGAGTCAAAACTGCCCCAATAACATGAACAATCCCATTATTGGCAAGAATGTTTGGGATAATGATTTTTCATCATTGACAAATTCATTTTTCCCTTGACTTTAAATATAATTTATCTCCTTGTAAGTAGTCAAAGCAAGGCCATTACTAGGGCATCTTCAGTATATATACCTTCCACAACATGGTAGGTGAGAACAGATAAAACTTGATCAGCAGATAAGGAGTTCCATCATCAAGTAATTCCGCAAAAGCTTCATTTGTTGGGGCAAATACAGTGTAGGGACCAGCTTCTGATAAAGTGTCTACCATTCAGCTTGAACAACTAAATCAACCAAAGTTGATAGATCAGAGGTAGCCTTGGCAAGATCCACAATACTGTTGCTAACCCAAGATGGAAGAAGAACATTGTCAATAACATGGATGACACCATTTTTAGCATCAACATCAGCAGCAACAACTTCTGCACCATCATTAACAAATATGCCACCACCATTCCCAGTGGTAACAGTGAAGTCAATGTCTTCTGTATTAAGAGTAGTGGCACTAAGACCATTGGTGATAGCTGAGGAACGAATCACATCAGGAAGGACATGGTAAAACAACAGATCTTCCAAGTGATCTTGCCATTCTTCAGTCTGCAAGTTGGATACAACATCAGGTGCAGCTTTAGCAAGAGCTGCAAATGCATCATTTGTAGGGGCAAACAGAGTAATATCATTGGTAGTACTGAGTGTATCAACTAGATCTGCTAGAGTAGCAAAATTTACAAGAGACGAGAATGTATCAGGATCGCCAACGGCAATATCAACCACTGTTTCAGTACTATCAGAAACAAACCCATCGTCACCACTCGATGATCCTGAAGGAACACTTGTAGACAAATCTTCTTCCAGATTTCTGCATAAGAATGAAAGAACGATATAAGGAAACAGAAAGCAAAAGTCAGAATCTGCATGATTAACATGCGAGCGGCATCAAACATTGTCGGTGGAAAAATTTCTTACTCTGACAGAATTACTTGGTTCACGATGTGGACAACACCCGTGCAGGTCGGAATATCTACTTTAACAACTTTTGGTCGTGATTCAGTATTCCCAGATCCTACTACAAATATATTGTCACCAGTGTTCGTACTAGTGCATTGGATCGTGACATCTTCGTTATTGGCCATAACCAATCCATTATCACAAAATGGTATGAGATCTTCTAAAAATAACTCTGTTTCCGGTACTGCATGGTACAAAAGGACGTCTATAAGCGTATCAATATCAGAAAGATCAACATTCGAAGGGATTTTTCGAACGCATTATTATTCGGAGCAAATACAGTGAACGTATCGCTGTTCAAGGATTCGATCAATGCGGCACCATCAAATGAAGCGACAAAGCCAATATACCGACAAAGCTCCTCGAGTCCAGGTGTAGCACAAACGACAGTACCTGCAAATTATGTTAGAAGGGTATTTACGCATGTAGGTAGGAAAGAAAAAAAACATATATGGTAAGCACATTAAAATACGGCAACAAACATTTTTTGAATTATGTGCCGCAAAAGCTAGACGACTATGCAATACCACACTCTGACAAATCGCATTATTGCCGTACCGAATGTTTCACAATTATCATCGCCGTCACTGTCTAACGGAAGAATGACTTCATTAACAACATGTATGATACCATTGCAAGCACGAATATCCGTAGTAGTAATCTGAGGTAATGCATCAGGAAGATTCCCATTTCCCACCTGAAATAGATCATCCCCATCACACTGGGTGGTTGTGGCTTTGCCATTCCCCATAGTTAGTGGTTCATCGCAAACAATATCATCTGCCGATATTATACGTGCCGGTACCGTATGATATAGCAAAAGATCCTTGACGAAGGCTTGATCAGATGCATCCACATTATCGAGTATATTAGCAAAGGCATCATCTGTGGGAGCAAAAACTGTAAATATTTGATCACTTAATGCTTGATCCAGTTCCACATTCTCAATCAAACTACAAAGTGTCGAAAAATCATCAGAAGAGCAAGCGATGTCATCTGAATAAACAAACACAGGAAAAAGAAAAGAAGAAAATACTTGCTGTAAGAAAAGGCGCGCGCATCGATATTCAATATCCAGCACTATCATAATATTGAATACTGTAGCATACTCAAATACACATTTTGTTACTGTGGCCGATGCTTACAAATTGATTCACATTCAATCCTGTAGTAGAATAATGAGTAGAATAATAGAGGAACAAAATTTACGAAGGATGTTAGTAATCAATATTTGATGCAAACAACCACAAGAATAAAAAATATAATGAATTTGTTACCAACTTACTCCGGTAGAAGTACTTCATTAACGACATGGATAACCCCGTTACAAGCTACAATGTCTGCGTCAACAATCTTGGGCAGTGACTCGGGTTGATTTCCTCCTCCAAATTGGAAGAAATTGTTATCATCATCGCATGCGGTTGTAGTACTTTCAAGATTGGTCATAGTTACTTGTCCATCGCAGACCAGGTCTTCAGCAAAAATTTCTTCATCTGCTACTGTATGGAATAGTAAGAGATTCTTGAGAACATCGGTATTACTTAGCTCATTAGCAAGAATAGGAGGAATTCTTGTAAATGCATTATTTTTTGGGGCAAAAACTGTAAAAGTTCCAGTATCCAAGGCTTCGGCCAGACCGGCTTCTACCACCAATTCGCACAGTGTTGTAAATGCAGGTGCAGAGCACGCAATCTCAGCTATAATTGACACAAAAGCGAGAGAGAGAGAGAGAGAGCATAAAATCATTGAATTCAGGAAAGAAAAGTTAGAATTGATACAAACAAAAAAGAAAGAGTCCAAAAAGGATGGAACTATCTACAGTAATTCCTAAGATACATACCGATAGTTTGGCACTCTTCCTCATTATTGTCATCATCATCATCATCGTCGTCGTCAATGTTATCAGCAATATCCTGTACCGTTCCTTTTCCTTCGATAACTAGAGTGGGTGGACTTTTCGTTTCATCGTTACTCGTGTAGAAACGATCACCAGGTTCATCTGACTCTACCAAGTTATCAATCATCATAATGAGACTCTTCTCTTCCTGTAATGATCTACGAATAGTCCTATCGTTCGATCCAAAGAGTAGGGGTGTAACATCCACGCAAATCGTTGTATCGAACGGCCTAACATCAAAATCAACGACCTTGTTACCGACACAGTCATCAGGCATTACGTAGCTGGATGTTGCACCTGTCATTGCGTCGACACTTCCATCACTTAGCGGGATTAACAAGCATGTTGAATAAGTGATGACACGATCGGCAGGTTTGTCGTTAATAACATGATCCAAACAAAACTCTGCATTTGCATTCTTCAAGTTTTCAATTTCATTTGCATTAAAGGATAACTCAACCAAGGAGTATGCCGAAGCAAGTTCTAGATCACCAGGTGGCCCATTCTGAATTAGCATAGTATTATCGTTTCCGTTAACAGAATCCTGGAACAACCCATCACGGTAAATCGTAGTATCCGCGTTTGAAAGCACCGTCAATTCTACATCGCCGCGCGCTGGAACATCACAGGTTGAAAGGAATGCAGCAACGTCAATTGACGGAGGGACCAAAACAGCATCAACAACATGAATGACACCATTACTAGTAAGGACATCAGCCTTAATAACAGTAGAATCATTGATCTTAACACCATCAGTTAGATCAACTGTAACATCTTCTCCTTCTAATAAAGTAGGAGCTTCCAGACCATTACTTAAATCAGTAGATAAAACTTGACCATCAACGACATGATATAATAAGATATTTGTCAAAGCGGGTTTGTTCTTTCCTTTCAGTAGACAAGGAACTAATTCTTCTGGGAGAGCAGCAAATGCATCATCAGTTGGTGCAAATACAGTATATGGTCCATTTGGTTCACTTAGTGCATCAACTAAATCGGCAGCACCTAATGCTGCAACCAATGTATTGAAAATGCCAGCATCAACGCAGTTTCAGGAATATCAAACGCCCCACAAGAAGTTTCAAGGAATGCAGCAACGTCAATTGATGGTGGGACCAAAACAGCGTCAACAACATGAATGACACCATTACTAGTACGGACATCAGCCTCAATAACAGTAGAATCATTGATCTTAACACCATCAGTTAGATCAACTGTAACATCTTCTCCTTCTAATAAAGTAGGAGCTTCCAGACCATTACTTAAATCAGTAGATAAAACTTGACCATCAACACATGATATAATAAGATATTTGTCAATGCACCCTTATTTTTACTTCTAAGTAAACAAGGAACTAATTCTTCTGGCAGAGCAGCAAATGCATCATCAGTTGGTGCAAATACAGTATATGGTCCATTTGGTTCACTTAGTGCATCAACTAATCGGCAGCACCTAATGCTGCAACCAATGTATTAAAAATACCAGCATCAACAGCAGTTTCAGGAATATCTAATGCCCCACAGGAAGTTTCAAGGAATTCAGCAACATCAATTGATGGAGGGACCAAAACAGCATCAATAACATGAATGACACCATTACTAGTAAGGACATCGGCCTTAATAACAGTGGAATCATTGATCTTAACACCATCAGTTAGATCAACTGTAACATCTTCTCCTTCTAATAAAGTAGGAGCTTCCAGACCGTTACTTAAGTCAGTAGATAAAACTTGACCATCAACAACATGATATAGTAAGATATTTGTCAATGCACCCTTATTTTTACTTCTAAGTAAACAAGGAACTAATTCTTCTGGCAGAGCAGCAAATGCATCATCAGTTGGTGCAAATACAGTATATGGTCCATTTGGTTCACTTAGTGCATCAACTAGATCGGCAGCACCTAACGCTGCAACCAATGTATTAAAAATACCAGCATCAATGGCTGTACCAGGAATGTCTCCATTACTGTCGTCCTCGTTCAAGGATATCCTAGTCGGTTCCCCTTGTCTCGTTGGGCGGAACGTAATAGATGGCGATGGAGCAGAACAGGGTTGGTAGAAGCATCTTCTTTATCTCCTTTCAATCCAAGACCTACTCCCAAGGCGATGACGATGACAAGGAACAACAAGCAACCGATAGAAAGTAGGATGATGTGTATCTTTTTGATCCTATCTCTGAAACTGGTTGGAGATGTTGATCTGTTCAAGCGTTTACCGTCTTCGTCGTAAAACGCTTCCTTATCAATGTTATCCTCTTCGTCGAATTCGCTATCGGAGCTATCACCCGATGATGATGATGATGATGAATCATCGTCGTCATCCTCGCTATCACTTTCGTCGTCGCTTACGTCACGATCCTCATCAGTACTGTCGTCGTCGTCGCCATCGCTATCGTCACTACTCGTACCTTCCGATTCCGACGATAGGGATTCATCCTCTTCTGAATCGAATGATTCAGACTCGGAAGAAATTTCTTCTGGATCCGTTACCTCCAGGCTCTCATTAAACGGATTTGAGTTTCTACTCGACATGATACTACGTGGTAGATACTTGTATTGTAGATACTTAGTATTTCTTTTTTCTTTCTTTTTGGAACAACAATAACGATAACGTTAACGATAATTCAGGTTCTAGGTTCTTCCTTTTGCGATGCAAAAGCTCTCTCGTCGCAACAGATTGGATATTGGATTATGACGAATATTATTCTGATGGCAGATTAGGTAAGGTTTTTTTATTTCGTGTTGCAATTATTTATTTCGCGAAAGCGTTCAGTATATTAGGGCCCGATCTTGTTCTGCGTCATCATAAAAATGTAGTTTTTGGCGCACCTTTACCAAACGTGACTGCGACGCTGTTAAATTTATCTAGTTTGTTGTCGCTTGACGACTCGTGATTGCGATATCTTCTCAAGCGATTCAATAGGGCCTTTCCGTTTGCTGTGACGCACAATTACCAATTACCTACTTCTTCACTAATCATTATATTACATTCCTCAATTAGGTATTAGTAGAAGGAAATTTCCTAATGTAGTTGCTGTAGCAAATTTGCAGTCTCTTATTCACTCTTCCTTCCAAGAAAGGTTCAGTTTATCCAATAATTTCAATTAACCAACCTTATAAAACTTGTTATTTAAAAGCTGGTGCTTTGCTCCTCAACGTCTTAGAAAGACAGAAAAGCCAGCAGTCAACCCGCCAATTATTCTGTATTATTGTATTCATATTACATTGGGGCATCCCCAAATCTGTCATCAATTATCTGTTTCTCTACTGCTGTGATTGCTTTATCCCTGCTCGCTGATCTCATTTTCCCCATCATCTGGTACATTTGTGATATTAGATTAGTCTTCCTGTATTTCTTTTTCTTAGTTGGTAGTGGACGGCTTGTTGGTCTGTTCTTTCTGAGGTGCGTGTACACATTTGTCAGTGGGTTATTTTAACATGATTTCATCTTTGCATGTTTCCTTTTTTGTATTTTCCTTGATACCTTTGTCTTTGCAGGTTTATTCTTTGTGAAGTGTTGCCAGATGGGTTTGTTTTTGCTTTTGCTAGCTCCTGTACTCGTCTCATGCTGTGATCTATTACTGGTTTCCATCTCAATAATACCCATTTCTTTAGTTGTTGATTTGTGTCTTCTAATTTTACCTCCAGTTCTTCATTGAATATATTCAGTTCATCCTCTGGTAGTACCATTTCTCTCAGTGTGTACAGATGTGTTACTTTTTTTGTTAGATGGTCGTATTCTACTACTATTCTCCCCCTAGTACTGTGGCTTGTTTCTATCTATGCATCTGCCTGTCCATATATCATGTATTATGTTTATGATTGCTTGAAAGAATGCATGAAATTCCTCTGTTTTATTCTTCCTCTTTGATTTGTTTTTGTCTGTGGCTGCCTTTCTTTTCTTGTTCCTTTTCACCCTAGCATATGTTCTTGGATCCAATAATTTTCTTCTATTCACGTATGCTTTTTGTTGTATCTTCCATTGTTTGAGAACTTTCCCCAGATTAGATTGTCCCATCCTACTACTTCTTGTTCATCTATGAGTAGATCATATCTTGCCATTCCTGGTTCACCTCTAATCCTTAGCATGGTGGTGGATATAGAGTCCCCGTTAAAATAAGCCACTAGTAGTCCCTCCTGTAGTATGTTGCATAGTCTAGGGTCAACTGTGTTTTTCACAGTAGATTAATTTGTTTGATGACTTTCTTTCGTAACCCTCTTCTTCTATCACATTGAAAGATGTGGTCATCATCTTCTTTGACATGCCAGCATGAGGCACATCTTTTATCATTGGATTCCTTTTGTTGATTGGTATTTCTCATAGACGGGCGGAAGGTGTCCCAATATTCTCACTCCAACCAAACCATCCACAGTAGTACTGCTTAAGTGGTATTAAGGTATTAAGGTGATTATTTCTCTTGTTGTTTGCTTGAAATCTCTTGTTATAATATAGTCCAAACTACCTATGTGGAATTGGATGGCTGTATCTGGATCCATTGGTACCTTGGGCTTCTCCTGCAATATTTTTAGTCCTACTGTTGCAAGTTCATCTGCCTCTGAATTGAGGTATGCATTCAATGGCATTTCTTTTCTATCCAAAGACTACTACTACATCATAGTATAGCAAACCAATGAGACAACAGCCCACCCAAAGCCATAGCAAGACACCATTGTATTACAGCATACCTAACAATCACACTTATTTATTGCTAACTCCCTCTATATAATATTTCATCCCCACTAATTGCAGTGTGGTGCACCAAACACTCTCCATTCAACTTTTGTGCTGTCAATACCTTTGATTTAGTTTCATTGTCACTCTTGCTCGTTGGATCACCATGCAAACGTGCTTAATTGATTTATGCAACTTGATAGAAATGAAATTGATGTAGCAAGAATCAGAATTGAACATAGATAGACAACTGCATATTATGCCTACTTGTTTTTCCTTTTGTTAAAGTGACTAGGTAGTAGGACACACTTGTAGCTACGAGGTTCTTCACAACTAACCATGTAGGTTACTGTGAGATCTATTGTGACTTTGTCTATTTTATCCATACAATGTTGGTGTATTGCCAACTTTATGATGTGCACTTCACAAAAGGCAAAGTCTCTGAGGGCACACTTGCTTGCAGGCTTATTTTTTACCAGCAGCATATTAATAACAAGTGTGGCTCACAGTTGGTTGTGCTTATCTCTCATTTAGTTTCTGTTCAAACAGAGTCTGTTAGTCTTTTATAATATCATCTTTAGTAATGAAGGAGATATTATTGTATGCCTTCTTGTGGAGAAGTGTCCAGTACAGCGCCACAAAAAAAGAGTATTGCATTTCAACCCACTGGGCAGGCCATCATCATCCATTCTCTTTCCTCTCAAGTTACAACTATTTGTCTATGAATCAATAATTGATTGCTTTTGGGAATCACAAGAATGATGGGTAGATGCATACCATTTTCGTGTGATATCTCATGTTACAGCTCATTCAATGAATGTGCTCAAGACACTTGCCTATCGCCCTAAAAAAGTCAAGACAGTTTTACCTGGAACTTGCCATCCACATAATCTTTAAATTCTAAGGTCAAGATCTTTCTTTGTTATATTGCTTAGTTCGAGCCTCTATGAAAGAAGGAACATCTACATTACCAAATTAGCACACAATATGAAGTAAAAGCAGCTTTCACCTCTCTATTTCCTTCTCTCATTTCTAGTCCAACAACAACATACGTCGTGATGAATAGAATTATTCATTATTTCTTAAATAATAAAAAGTCGGATCTCAAATTCAAACAATACGAACGATTGTTGGAGACAGCATCGAAAACGAATAACCAAAACATTTACTGCTGAGACAAAGAGCGGATATTTTTTCCTTTATCAACGCAATAATTTTGTTGTTTTTATTAATCTTCATACTTAGTAGATTGAGAAAACTTTCACAAAATGAATATTCTTAAGATAAAACCCAAGCATATTACCAACAGTACAAGTGTATTCTAGCCCCCCCCAAATAATATACGTGCATCACTGCAATATAATAACCGATTTTTGTTTGTTTGGTTTGTTTGTCATTACTTTTCCGCCAAACGGTTAATATCTTTTGTGGGAGGTGGACTATTATCATTATTGAGTATAAGTGAAGTTTTACGTATGATTGATTGATACGTATTATTGAATGTTTGATATTGTTTGCAGTGAAAAAGAGGAAAAAGTAAATGAAATAAGTATGTCTATTGAAGAGAGAAGAAGAAAGCCAGAATCAATGGTGTTTGTAGGAGCTTATGGGGAGGAGTTACTAAACCTAAGACAAAGCAAAATCAAGAATTTTGTTCTGTCGAATCGCCATTTGCAAATGTAGTTCCACACTCAACACTCAGCAAGAAGCAAACACAATTTACAATATATACACCAACACACACACACACACAACATCACAAAAAAAAGAAACACTTACGGTCCACAGGGTTGGATCATTTTATCAAATAATTTTAATCTCATCCGTCCAATTGATTGATTCTCTGCAACGGCCATATATGACAATTGATCGTAATGAGCAAGATGGCTTGCGTATGTATCCCGATGTTGGTTCGTCATCCATTCACTGTTTGGTTTATTTATTGTATTGTATTGTATTTTATTTGATATAATATTATATTATATTGTAAATAGCATACGAAGTAAGGAGAGATAGTAAGATATCAAATTTAAAGTCAGAATGATATGTTTGTATATATATATGTATAATTTTGGTATAGAATATATATTTGTGGTGATGGATTCAACCAGTAAAAGAATGAACCACTTACTATTTACTCATGTCCGCGTTTCCTGTTGTTGTGATATACGAAAGAATGAAAGGAGGGGGGTGGTTGAGAGGAAGATATAATTAGATTATAAGATCATTGGATTGGTGCTAGCTGTATAATTATTCAGCAGAACAAAGGACGGATAGGAAACGGATCAGAACGAAAATAAAGAAACGGCAAGATACCATGAAACCGCTTATTGCTTCCGTTTCGCGGTAGTACACCGTTTTACGAAGACTGGTAGACCGTAGATTAGCTAACAACAACGACAATGAGCGATCGGTGTCCGTTTCGATTGAAATCTGTTTCTAATTCTTGAAACGGCAAAATACTATGAAACGCTATGAAACACCAATTGCTTTCCGTTTCGAGGTAATACACCGTTTTAAGAAGACTTGTCGACCGTAGATAAGCTAACAACAGCGACAATGAGCGATCGCTGTCCGTTTTGATTGAAATCTGTTTCTAATCGCCCAAGATATTCCATGTGATACTGTACGTACCCGTTCCAACATATCGGGCTTTCAGCTGCTCGGCTGATATCGAGGCTCCTCCGGGATTACTCATTGATGGTAATTACTACTACTGTATTACTTATTACTGCTATTTCTGTTTTAAATTTATTGTATAAAGATGCAGGGGCTCTCAGCCAGCGTAAAACATTGTTGTTAGTCGCTTCTTCGCTCTTTGTGTTGTGTTTTTGTTTGCCTTTTTCAGATCGAAACCTACGACTCAATCGAGTCCCATAGGATACATAAGGACTAATTCTTTCTTCCAATTGACCGACCAGTAAAATTACGCGAGGCGAGCTTGCACGAACCTTTGTCCGTTTGTTGTTCACAAACATTTTCAAAATTCCAATACACATATCTCAACGTTTTTATTTGTTTGACAGACTAATACAACGTTGTCTAATAAACTGGCATGGACACTCTTTCTCACTCATCACTCTGCTCATTATTCAGTACTTGTTGTATCTTAATAGCTAGCATCTAATCAATAATCAATAATCAATAATCAATAATCAATAATCAATAATCAATAATCAATTATCACTAATCATCATCATGGGTTCCGGTTGTAATCAAAATCAAACGAGGAGGAATACAACAGTCGTAATTTTTAGTACCATTGCATTTATTGTATTTTGCTGCGTTAATGGTGGACTACATCCAGTTGTCGCTGCTGTACAACAAATTCAGCATCCATAGACGAAGAATATTCAAACTATTTGAATACCAGCAGAGATTTGAAGTCCAAAAATGGGGTGAAGGAAGACAAAAAATCCAAAATCAGCAGTAAAGGAAGCAAAAGCAGTAAGGGTAGTAAGGGTAGTAAAAGTAATAGTTATTCAAGATCAAAACCGAAACCGAAACCAAGTTGGAGTGAAGATGCTCAGAATGTTGAAGAAGACGTTGTTGGAGATGGCACCGACGTTGTTTTCGAAGGAAGAACCAACTTCATTGTCGATGGAAGAACCAACTTTGATATCGAAGTCGAAGTCGAAGCCATCGTCGAAGAAAACAGTGGAATTATTCGGACCGTTCAACTTTTACAACCACATTCATTACATGAATGTATGGCGTATAATTCGTCACTCGATCTGATGGCGGTATACATGATAGATTGTTCAACAACTGCTGGTAGCGAGGAAGTCGCCGAAGATTACTGGGAGATCTTAGAAGAAGGAGAAGATACTTTTTATCTGCGACACAAATCATCACAACAATGCATACCAAAAAATCCCGAAAATCCCGACGAACACTTCGATTGTTCCCGATATAGTGGAATAGATCAAGTCATCGTCGATTCGTTCAATGGATTGGTTGATTGTACCAATAGATTCGCCGCAGCTTTTGCAATGGATACTGATTCAAATTCGTTACATCTAACTGATACCGATTGTGTTGATGATAATGGTGATGAGTTAGATATTCTTTTCATGTCCTATAGTCGAGGGGATTCTCCCAGTAACGAAATTCAAACTGTTGTATGGGCAAAAAATATTCTACTTGACCTTACAGATGTTGTGGAAGATAATAACTTTCAATTTGAATGGATATTCGAAGATATAGACGATAGTTTTTGGTATCCGATCCACAACGACAAATCCAACGGGAAGTATCATAAAAGACTGAATCCCTAGTCGATAGCTTCGCACGCACAATCAGATGAATCAACATAATCTCAACACATTTTTGATGTAATTAATAATTTAAAGCAGTACTAAAAGAAGAACAAAATGATTTGCATCAATCACAGTAGTGCCTAGATCCTATTGACAATGTAACAATGGTAATTGTAGTGATAATAATAATCATAATGGGTTGCAAATCCATAAATAATGATCTACCAGTATGTCAGCAATCAGAATTCAATAACATACTGTAGCTAGAGGATAGATTCTTCTTCCTGTGGATCATTATTTATTCGTTCTTTTGTAGAAAATATGGAAAAAATCTAGTCCGTGATCCAATCCAATCCCGTATTACAGGGTCCTTCAATCTTTTTTTCATTTTCGTCACCATCAAATTTTTGTGTTATGTTAAAAAATTTGAACTTTTTATTATCATTGTTCGATTTCGAAATCCATTGCATTCTACAAACTCAAATCTACCCAACACCATGTCGTCATCCATACAAGAGACGAATCAACCACGCCTTCGAAATCCATTGCATTCTACAAACTCAAATCTACCCAACACCAATGTCGTCATCCATACAAGAGACGAATCAACCACGCCGTCGATTGACGCATCCAACTTTTTCGTTTGTGAAAGATCCCAAAGATTTAGAGAATTTATCTCTTCATGAGTCGCAGTATGGTGACTTGACCTTACGAGCCGCACGAGACTTGGAACCAAACTCAATATTATTTACCCTTCCCTTCGATTCCGTCCTCACATATGATGTAGTTAGAAATACAAACCTTTCACGTTTATTATGGATACTGCTGGTGTTTGCTGTTCGCCAGAAATATTGGTGTGGCTTAATATGGTTTGTTGGTATAAGACAGATTACGACGCGGACAATATATATTCATCAAAGCATTTACGAGCCCTTTCCAAAGAACCACCAAACGTCTCGTCTTGGCCTAGTTACTTGCAAGATTTGCTGATCGGTACAAATATATACTCCGTCTTGGATGTTAGTGGAAAAAATGATAATACCTTGGGTAATGTTCATGTGATTGTAAAGGCTCTCTCCATAGTGGAAGAAGTCCGACAGTTTATTCTCCTCACAAATGCTAATAATAGTAATAATATTAACAACAACACGACGACGACGATGACTCAATAGCAATCCACAACTTTTTTATACCTGGAGGAACATCAATCTTCAACAAAGAATCTATAGGATGGGCTCGAGGTCATTTCGTGTCACGGCGGTTTCCAGAATTGAAACCTTCTAAATTCATCAAGGATCTTACAAAACAAAATCAACACACTATTGGATACGGTGATAGATTATCTTGCTTCATCCCTCTTCTTGATCTTATGAATCACAATCCAGAGATGTCCTCTACATGTACGGTATCTTTAGAGGACACTGATACGGTTGTAATTAGAATCGGTACAAAAGGTGTGAAGAATGGCGATGAATTAATTTACAGATACGGTAATTTGAGCAACGAAACCCTCCTTCAAGGTTATGGATTTTGTCTCGAAGACAATGGTCAAGATGCTATATCCTTTCGAATTCGAAAACATCAGCAACCACAACATGAGAATATCGCTGATAGTGATACCGCAATTAGTACCACCGATAATGATGGAGAAGTATTTTTTTTGAAAAAAGGTGGAGTGTCTGGCATTCCAAAAGAATTCTGGGAAGCTATTGCAGGAAACAACAACAACAACAGTGAGAGTGATGGTACCAATGATAATGGTGATGTTGACGATGATCAGCAACTCGAAATTGGATTGGGGGACCTACAGAAACTTAAAGAATATGTAGATGGGAAATTAAAAGATTTACTTTCAGCACCTGGTTGGTTGTACGATCAAAAAAAAGAAGTTTTAGTAGGAACGACGTCAGAGGATGATGCCGATAATGACAATGATGAGGCAGCAGCAATACATTACGACAGGGTACGAAAGAAATTCATTCAGTTTTATCTGAAAGGGCAAAAAGAAGTTTTGGAAAAGTTACATGATGATCTTGTTGAAATGTTACAACAGTGTAGTGATTTAGAGGATGCTGAAGAACAAGAAGAGGAAAGTGATAGCTATAGCGATAGCGATACAAATTAAACATCAGTTCTTTTAAATGAGACAGTTTTCCATTGTTTTGGAGAGATAATAATCTGGAGACCAATGCATATCATTTTAATCAATAATCAATATGCTAGCTAATAGAATAGTTACACGAATAAAGGAAAAGATATAAGTCAACATTTCGATTAATTCATCATCATCATCATCATCTTTTCCCAAGTGGTTGAAATCCCCCCCCCCCCCTTCCAGGTATATCTAGATCAGTTTGTCCGGCCAGAAAAGAAGAAAAAAGATATTGCCATAGTCGTTTTAATTATTTATATTCGAAGATTAAATGATCTTCCATATCCTAGATCTCGGAATACAGAACATTCCGCAATCTTTCCAGTCTTTTGATCAACTGATGCTTTTACTTGCCCCACCATAGTACCACGGCTACCACCACTATCATTCTTTTTCTTGTCTCCTCCTCCTCCCTCCTCCTAGCTTAATCCACTAAGTCCTCCTCCTGATTTTTGAAATGATGCATTAAATCTAACAGCAATTCTACCTGGTTTGGGCATACCAAAACCAAGTACATTTTCTACTTTATTTAATTTCCCTAATTCACTTTTGGCGGAAGAATCTTTTGTAGTGCCTTAACGACAGTATCAATAGCCTTTTGTGCTTCCTGTTGACTTACTTGTGCCATACTTAAGGAACCCTTCTACTCGTATCGTCTTGTCGTCGTCGACGGTTGTTGTCAGTGACGAGAAATAAAGAGTGTGCCGATGGCAATAGTGATGGCAGTGACGACGATGATGCCGTACTTCGAGGGGAGAATCCCGTTGATACACCGCTACTGGGCATATGCTGGAATGCCGAAACTGTAACTGCGAGAAGAATACCATCAACACCGATACGGCTGCACGTCGTATTATCGAGCAGCAAATCATCTCATCATGTCGTATTTCATTGTCATTCCCTTGATTTCTTAATCGTTAGTGCAAGTGTGCAAGTAGGAAAGATGGTGGATCTCTTTGTGTCTTTGCTCTCGGCAACAGCGTTTGAACTACTTCCGGTTGAATCCAGTTGAAGTTGATAATGCAATTTAGAAAAAATCTTGTGAAGAATTTTATTAGTTTAGTACGCGACGAAATTTATTTTTTGTTGATGAAGTAGGCTTATGTTTTTATGTCACAGATACTTTTATGCCTCTGTCGATCTGGTACTGCGTAAGTGACTATTATTATTTAATGTTACGCGTTTATTTACGCATTTCCTTCTCATATTACTGTACTACTGTTACATTTTCGAGAGAATTATCAACGAGTTTGAAATACCGTACATACCGACTCCATCATCTCCACAAGCTAATTATTAGTAGATTTTTTGTGGATTAAACGACTGCGAAGTCGACTACAATTGTATTTTATTCTTTGATGTTACGCCATAAAGAGTATCTGAGTATTTCCTTCTACCGGTAGTACATTTTTTCCAGAATTATCAACGAGTGTAACAAGCTTTATACGACGAGTTCGAGGAGAGTAGGAAACATCCAACGTTTCTTTCTTCAGGTGTCTGGAAGTTGTCTTTTCGACAGTATAGTTCGAAAATTAGATCGTATCCGACTGTATTCTATAAGCTTATCTTTCCGTCAACGAGTCAACGAACACGACACAAAAATAGAACAACGTTAAATTAAAAAAAGGGAAAGAATAACACATAAATATGCCATCACGATCAGCATCGAGGAATAGTCAACCACGTTCTTCGTCTTCTAGTGATCATCTTTATGGTTCATCCTCAAATAAATCAATTCGTTCTCGAAAAAGTAATCGAAGAATAGAAGAATATTATGACTCTAATGATAGCGATAGCAACGCTTCTTCTGATGAAGATAAATCGAGTTATAATAGCAACAGCAATAGCAATAGCAACAGCAATAGCAACAGCAACAGCAACAGCAACAGCAACAGTCGCAGCAGTAATTCTTACAACAGCAGAAGTGAAAGTGACATAAGTGATTCATATAATAGCAAAAATGAAGGATCACGAAATCATGGGATGAGGAAGATTCTGATTCTCAAGCTATATTTTCATCATCCGACGATGAAGAGTCTGGCGATGACTCTGGTAGTAGCTACGGTGACGACGACGACAACGATTACGATGATGAAGATAAATACAGTAGCAACAGAAGACGTAGTAGTGGCAGACGAGGCAGCAGCAGGGATGAGGAAGAAGATTTCGATGATGAACATAGTAGTAATAGAAGCAGGCATAGTAGTGGCAGACGAAGCAGCAGCAGAGATGAGGAAAAAGATTTTGATGATGAACATAGTAGTAATAGAAGCAGGCGTAGTAGTGGCAGACGAAGCAGCAGCAGGGATGAGGAAGAAGATTTTGATGATGAACATAGTAGCAACAGAAGCAGGCGTAGTAGTGGCAGACGAAGCAGCAGCAGGGATGAGGAAGAAGATTTCGATGATGAATATAGTAGGAACAGAAGCAGGCGTAGTAGTGGCAGACGAAGCAGCAGCAGGGATGAGGAAGAAGATTTCGATGATGAATATAGTAGGAACAGAAGACGTAGTAGCAGTAGACGAGGCAGCAGCAGGGATGAGGAAGAAGATTTCGATGATGAATATAGTAGGAACAGACGAGGTAGTAGTGGCAGACGAGGCAGCAGCAGGGATGAGGAAGAAGATTTCGATGATGAATATAGTTGCAACAGAAGACGTAGTAGTAGTAGACGAGGCAGCAGCAGGGATGAGGAGGAAGATTTCGATGATGAATATAGTAGCAACAGAAGAGGTAGTAGTAGTAGACGAGGCAGCAGCAGGGATGAGGAAGAAGATTTCGATGATGAGCATAGTAGGAACAGAAGCAGACATAGTAGGGGTAGACGTGGCAGCAGCAGGGATGAGGAAGAAGATTTCGATGATGAATATAGTAGCAACAGAAGCAGGCGTAGTAGTGGCAGACGAGGCAGCAGCAGGGATGAGGAAGAAGATTTTGATGATGAACATAGTAGCAACAGAAGCCGTGGCAGTAGTAGAAGAAGCAGGAGAGGTGGATCGGATAGCAGTAGTAAAAGCGACAATGACGACAGTAATAGTGATAGCGATAGCAACAGCGATAGCAACAGCGATAGCAACAGCGATAGCAACAGCGATAGTAATAAAAGCGACGATGACGAGAGTACCGAACAAAAGAAAGAAGATCGTATTACAAAAGAATGGAAACTAGCTATCTGCTTATCATGTTGTTGTTTGATTTTGATTGTGATTGGCGCTGGAGTGTATTTTGGTTCATCTGGTGGTGATGATATAGAAACTGAACCACCGACTCCTGCTCCTGCTCCACAAGCAACGCCAGCAATCACTGAGACCGCCACCATAGTTCCGACGACTGATCTCACTGAATTTAATCTGACTGATTTCAACGAAACGATGACAAATGAAACGATGTTCGATGATGATGTATTTCTTAACAACAGTACTAGCAATGGAACAAATGGAACAGACGATGATGATGATGCATTTGAAGTGGGAGAAGGACCAGTTGGATTGGATAAAACGGTACCCGATAACACTGCATTGACACCCAATGGTGACTCGTATGTTGTAACAGCAGGATCGGAACAAGGTGGAGGAACAATAATCAGTTTAAAAGAAGAAGACAAAGAAATTATATCCAATTCTCCAACAATGTTAGTGCAGAGTCAAAATAATGCTGAAACATCTACATCTACTGCACTACCTGACGATTACGAGGACGTATCATCATACGCGTTAATAAATTTTTATTTGGGTGATTATCCATGGTTTAATAAAGTTGATTTACAAAACTTTGATGCTACAGCTGTGATATGTTTAGAACATGTTCCGGACTTTGAACCGAATGATGTTTGGGGAAATCCTCAATCTGAAGATACTATAAAAGAATATTCAATTTGTCGACTGAAGAATACAGTTGAAGAAACCACCCAGCAGGATGCAGAAGAAGGAAAGAAAATTGCAACTGGTCAAGACGTCGAAGCAATAACAAAAGGAGATGAAATTAAATATAACATGCCAAACAATTGTATCAATGAACTTACGGCTACTTTTTCTGTCTCACCGACCAATACGACTATTTGCGTCGACATCACATCCTTCGTATCAGATTACCCGCCCTTTGTGCCGTTTCCGTTGACGGAAGATAATGAAGATCCGTCCCGTCATCGTCGTTACGTTCGTCGTCGCAAACTACAGGAAGAACCCGTCGATCCTAGTAATTACAAGAATATGTTATTTATGATAGCTAACATCAAGACAGGTCAAGATGCAAGTGCTAGATTTTACAGCCGACAATCTATTGTAAACGCAACTTCGTTGTTTATATCTGTGACACAATCCACTCCTACGTCATCACCAGGTCCTACCGGTCCTACTGACAGTATCGACGCACCCGCCGTTGATTCTGATCCTGTGATTCGACCACCAACGGCGACACCCTCATTGCCTCCTGCTCCTACACTTTCCCCAGCACCTACTTATAAGGCAGAGTATAAGCCATGTGGTGTATGTGGAAACTTTGCAACGTTTGCACCATTAAGTAATTCTTTAGTGACCATCCCCATCGATTTATCACCTCCTCAAGTTGTAAAAGGGAAGGCAACCTGTGCCAAATTCGAAAGTATATGCCAGGGCGGATATTGCCAACCTGAATTGTGCGAGATATTACCTTCGTCTGGTGAATTTTGTGGTTGTCCCGCTCCTGTCTATCCAATTTGTGAGATCTGTCCCGACGACGAAGTATTGATTAAGCCGGACACTGCGCTGTCACTTTCACCTGAGCTATCTCCAACAGGGGAGGCACAAACTATGACATGCGCGTCCGTCGAAGGTATCTGCGAAGCTGGATTTTGCAATCCCGAGCTTTGTATGTCAACACAAGATAGTCCGCGATGCGGTTGCCAAAAGAAAACAGCGACACCCACATTATCTCCGGCTCCGACAATTTCTCCAGCCCCTACTTTTAAGGCAGAGTTTGCTTCGTGTAGTGTATGTGGTGGAGACGGCCCCGTCGATGTTGTGTTGAACGATATCAAAGTGAGTGTACCAGATGACATCGCACCACCTCAAGTTACAACAGGTAAAGCTACCTGTACTGATTTGGAAAGCTATTGCCAAGGTGGATACTGTAGCCCAGTAGCGTGCGAGACATTTGTACAAATAGCCGGCACTTGTGGTTGCTTCATCAATACCAGTAGTCCAACAAATGCACCGCTTAGTATTACAGATCCTCCGAGTGTTACCAGTGAAACCGACCCTCCAGTTGCGATCATTCCAACGGAGCCTCCGATTGTTACAGCGTATCCCGTGTGTGGCATCTGTGGACCGGATAATATCTTGTCCATTCCTGATGGAATTCTTACTTTACCTCTAGAATTACTTCCACTGAGGGTAGAAGAAAGTGAGGTGACGTGTACAGAATTGGAAGAATTTTGTCAGGATGGTCTCTGTACAAAAGCTCTTTGTATCGAATATCCTATTTTCGTAGGCGAAGTTTGCGGCTGTCAATCAGCTAGCGACCCAATGACTCCTGCTGCTGGAGAAGTGGATACAGATGCGGATACAGGTGTTACACACTTACGGCCAATGGGGACACCTATCTATTTCCAGGTAAAAACGCTGATGCGGATTTAGTTGGATCAAAGGATACTATTCTCATACAAAACTCAGATCCCTTTTACCCAAAATCGTACGGTTTGGTAAGTTTCGATACAACGATCTAGTAGATACGACTGCATTGATATGTCACATTTTGTCTAGTGCACAAACCTACCTTGGACGAATTTATATTCTCTACCTGCATCGTACCATCTGCTACCGATATCAACGTCGAGTCCTTGACTGGATTAGACGTAGACTACAATATTCCCGGCAGCTGTGTAGATGGACTGGTAGCTGATTTCGTTGTGCTGCCTCTACTGAAACGATATGTGTAGACGTCAGTTCCTTGTTTCAAGAATCGAACATGTTTGCAACAAATGACAACAAAGAAATCATCTTTATGATAGAAGATTTAATTCCATCCGAGACCAGAGGCGTTCAGTTTTTCTCCAGATCGGCTAAAGGAGGAAATGGACCTGAACTTAAATTATCTTCCAGTGACGATACTATAGATATATAAAATAGAAAATATTTTCCACACATATTTTGGGAGGCAGGAACAAATCAATCATGATGTGGGGTTTTTTGGCTAATCCTAGCTAGGCTAGCAAGTAGGAGGCAAATGTCACCATAATATATATAATAAAAATAAAACATTACAGTACTACTTTAAATCAAAAACGCGTTTGGAATATTCTCATAATTATCTCATTTGATCTTCAAAAGGAAATTATTCGTGATTTATTTTGTAATGACATCTGGTATTTCCAGCTAGTAGCTTTTTCGTGTTCCACGTTTTACGTTTCGGTTTTGACAATCAATCGATCAACGATAGAACAATGCAATAAATAATCTAATAATGGCCATTTCTGTCGAACACCACCAGATTCATCAGTAACACCCTCACGTTTTAATAATGCTTGACCTGGTCCCTTTTCACCGTATCCTGTATATATATCTGGTATTGATATGTCATCATCATTCTCATTGTATTTGTTATCGTTACTACCAGCACCAGCACCAGTACCAGCACCAGTACCAGCACCAGTACCACACCAGCACCAGTACCAGTACCAGCACCAACAAGTGTTACTATTTCTCCTAATGGGACCTCCCATGGTGAACCACCACCCATAAATTTGTTTGGTTTGAGTGTTAAAACAAATTGAACTGATCGACTATTATTACCTGCTCCGGCATGTGTTAATACACCCTTTGGATAGCGTTTGATTTGTTTCTGTTTTTCTTTTAGTTTTTTGCCTTTTCCATCTGCATCTACATCTGTATCTGCACCTGCTGATGAGGAATTATAATTATAATCAAGATCAAATACTCGATTGGATGATCCAGTTGGTAACCAAAGTGGATCATCTGGTATACTTTTCCTATATTGTTTCGTTAATGTCTTATTAGATGACAATCCAAATTGACATGCATCGGTACATCGAAAAAATGGTATTTCTGTATCAAAATAATGTTTATTATTATTACTACTATTATTATTGTTTTGCTTGTTTCCCCCCTGTATCTCTTCTTTCTTTCCTTCTATCATAGTTATTAAATGTTTCACACCAATTGGTGCCCATTGTTCATGTAATAGGATATTGAATGAACCCTTTGTTGTATCACAGCACATCAAATATAAGTTTCCACCAGATGGTGGACGGACCATCCATCTTCGTCCAATAGTAGGATTACGTTGTTCATCAGTAAGATCATTGAGAATAGATGACCTCGACGACGAGGAGGGACAATTATTGTTATTGTTATTTTTGTTATTGATGGTGATCGTAGTCTTCTTCTTCTTCTCAAAATTGTAATCGCTATTATTATATTATTAGTAGTAGTAGTAGTAGTAGTATGTGAGGACGATCGTAATAAGAATGGCGATGATAGTTTTTCTTCTTTTTCTTCTTGTACCTGTAATAGTCTAAGAATCATTACAATCCATACGAGAGTTAGTCCAACCATAACACACACCAACCATCGATGGATATGTACGAATCGTCGTTTGATTGTTATGTTTTCCACCATACCTCTCTTGTTGCTTTACAAATTACTTCATACTGTCACGGAATTCGAAATGGATTTGATCATTTCATTTTCATTTTCATTTTCATAATGAAATCAATCAATCGATCAATCAATCGTCGTGTTTTAAATTTTAAATTACACATCGCCGGTCGGTGTGTAATTTTTGCTGTTGCTGGCTTTAGAGATTTTTGGGGTTCGCCATTTAAATCCCGAATACACGAATAAAGTTAGTAATCAAAGTTTTTGTACAATTCTTGTATCGTGTATTAAATTCTTACACGTGACGAAAATCCTTGGGGCAATAATAAAAATATATTACTTCATCTCTATATATTGAGTAGCATTTAACACTAAATTTACATTCTATTTATATGTCATTGAAGTGTCTATTTTTTGTGTGTAAAAGTCCCTACTTGACTAAAATTGGTCGCGGAAAAAAACGTTCGTAAGATCTAACGCTTCCAAATATACGACTAACTAACCTTTTAACTTACGTATGTTACGAAGAATATGACTTCGGATAATTCATCAAAAAGGCACTGACGAGAGACATAGTAGTGATGGATTGTGCAGGTGTAGGCACATTCTTCGCTATTGTATGCCGCAAATATATAAAATTGCAGTTCTAACGAAGTCCTGGAAGAACTAACATTTTCCTCATCATATATATTATCTCGTGCCCTGTTGTTCTTGTGAGTAGCTAACTAGTAGTGGACAAGAGAAAAGAGAATTTGAGACATACAAATAATAATAATATTAGAAAGAAAAAGAAGAAAGGAAAAAAAGAACATAAAAGAAACAAGATAAAACAAAGTATCATCATGGTGAACAGCCGTAACGAAGAACCAGATTTTGATACGGATGAGGAAGGTAATAGTGATGATGAAAGTAGTTATGAGGATGAAGGATCTACTGAGGAGGAGGGCGAGGAAGATGAGTCAGAAGAAGGAGAAGACGTCGATGCTGGAGATGATTCTGAATACGACTCTGGCGAATACGAATCGGATGAAGAAGGTGACGAGGAAGACGAGGAAGACGAGGATGATGCGGAACGTAATATGGGTTCTTCTGAGGAATATGAATCCGAAGAGGAAGACGATGAGGATGATGATTCGGAAGAAGAGGATGGTTCTGAGGAAATGAGTGAAGATTATTCGGATGAAGATGGCGATGATATGGACGATGATGCATTTACAGATGAAGAAAATGGTATGAATAAGAGAGGAATGTCTAGTGGTAGTTTAATGAATGAAGAAACTGATCAAAATTCAGTATGGACGAAAGGTGTGCCCGGTCGTATCGTCGCGATGGGTGCGAGTGCGGTTGCATTATTTTGGTGTTGCATTCTTATGATTCCTCTCCTAGCGATTGCTATTTATTTCGGTGTTAGATATTCAGGAAAAGCAGATGATGCTGAAATTATCGATCCTATAGCTCCGATTGCCGACGTTAATGATGTAATTGATGAGTTACCATTATTGACAATCCAACCATCCAAGGCACCAACAACATTTGCACCAACAGAACCACCATTGATCCCAGTAACTACATTAACATCAGATGCTGATACAACGATCTACCGTAGTGGATTTTTCACAGGAGAATCGTTCGGTACTAAGGATACTATGTTGGTTCAGAATGGACCACCCGGTGATTCTGAAATTCCATCCGCATATTCTTTGATACAATTTGATGGTATCCAAGGTATTGATAGTGATACGATGTCATTGATGCATACCTGAATAGTATTGATGGTTTAACTATTCAATTCTGTTTGAACCGTGTTGGTGCTGAGGTTGATGAGAATGATGAAAATAGTGCGGATGAGGTGTTGATAATACAGGACCAGTAACCAAATATTCGACGTGTTTACTTCCTTCAACTGGTGTAACGGAAATAGATATCGAAACATTAACTAGCGATAATGCAACAGAATATACAATCCCTGATAGTTGTGTAAATGGCGAAGTAACAGTATTCGAGTTCATTGCAGGAGCTACACAAATCTGTATTGACGTAACTTCATTGTTTTCTGGTACTCCGGATGAGGATGTTACCCCGGATGAGGATGTTACTCCGGATGAGAATGTTACTCCGGATGAGAATGTTACTCCGGCTTTGCGAGGACGTCGTTCCTTACAAGAAGATGATGCAACGAACGCAACAACTACATCTGGTACTGCTAGTGACACAACTTTACTTTTTATGATTGATACGTTAGATGTATCTGACAAACCGGGAGATCGATTTTATACCAAAGCGGATGAAAATGGACGTGTACCTACTCTTACATTCGGTGGGAAAAAACATGCAGAACTGTTGGTACGTTTAAGTCACGTGTGGTTCGCGAAAACGATTCCATGTAACGAAAGAATACGATGCACCCCGTCTTTCTTTCCTTTTCATATACTCACTTTGTATCTTTCTTTCTTTCTTTCGACAACATTGATTGATGAATTGTTCTATCTGTTTATTTTTGCAGCCGATATTGCTTGTAATGATCCCCAATTCTCCACACTTTGTTCATTGGTTGTCAAAGCGGATCTGGTAGATAAATTGAATTCAAATGATCCATTTCTGCAAAAAACGGTCTTTGCTCCTACCAACGACGCATTCAGTAGCTATCTGAGGACACCCTAGAAGTATTATTGAATGATACCGATGCATTAGTCGATGTATTATTAAATCATATGCACCAGGGAAGATCATGTCGGACGATCTTGAATGTGGTGTTTCAACTGAAATGGCAAGCTCTGCATCAACAACAACTCTTTGTGGGAAAAATGGCGCGTTCTACCAGGCCGGAGATGGCGTTACTGCCGGTTTACCACAAATCATTGAAGCAGACATAGAGACCTGCTATGGGTTATTCACGTCATTGATGAGGTTCTCCTTCCAGGGTGAGTGAAAATAGAGAAAGATAAAAAATACTTAATCGATTGAATGATTGAATTTTTTTCAAAGATCTACGCTCACATCGATCTTACGATCGATCGTATTTCCTTGTTCGCATTTATACTCATCTTATTTTCCTTCTTTTCGATTAACTTTTTTGTTTTGCAGTGACCCCGATGGCGGGAACGCAACTTGTGTTTCTGATGAGACTAAAACTCTCGGTACGTACCATACTACGGCTAAATAAAAACGAATCGAGAATAGAAGGAGGTATTTGCACCGGAATACCGGTACCGAAGAACGCTTCATCTAATCTTTTTCTTATTTTATATCTATTGTTTATTCTATTTTCAAATTCCAGTCCGATATTGTATGTACTGAGACCGAATACCAGTCTCTCTGCGGTTTAATGAGACTGGCAGGTATCGCTGATCTTTTTTCTGGTGGTCTTTTTACTATTTTTGCTCCTAGTAATGACGCGTTCCAGGCAGCACTTCAGTCTCTTGGTCAAACTGTTGATATGCAAGATCCAAGAGTCATAACAAATATCTTACTCCAGCATGTTGTCTGGGGATCCGCTGTTTACTCCAAAGACCTTGTCTGTGACATGACAGTCCCGATGTCAAATGGTGATGACAATACAATTACATGCAAAGATGACGATTTCTTTGTAGGAGGTCCCGGTAACGATGTAGATGCGTTCCCTGGTATTGCATCGGCAGATATTGATGCTTGTAATGGAGTCATCATATTATTGATGGAGTTCTTCTTCCAGAGTAAGTCCACATATCTTATTCAATTCTGCATATGTTACAATCTCAGCGATGACAGGGATCGAACTTTGGACTTTTCTTCTTTTTTCTAAATTAACTTTACTTTCTCCCTCCTCTTGCTTTGCCGCTTTTCAACAATATCCATGATGCTACAAAAAACCTTCCTGTCATTAGAATCGATGTAATCAGTGACGAAGATACATGATGGGTGATGAGACGCCATGTGGAATCTGTGGAGATGGTCTTGGTATTTTAAAACCTGATGCCACTATTAAGATCCCAGATAGCATAGGTCTATTGGCCCAAGATGGTGACGTTACATGTGCTATGGCTGAAAAAATTTGCAAGTCCGGTGCATGTACTCCTGAAACTTGTGCAGCATTTGCTGATGGTATTAGCGACGCATGTGGCTGTGCTCTTGTCGACATTCCTACTACAGCTGCTGCCGCTGGTATTTTCAATACATTAGTTGCAGCATTAGGTGCTGCCGAATTAGTTGAACCTTAAGTGAACCAAATGGACCATACACTGTATTCGCACCAACTGATGATGCATTCAATGCATTGCCTGATGGTTTGGTTGCATGTTTATTAGAAGATGAAAATAATGATGTTTTATCAAGCATTTTACAGTACCATGTTGTTAATGAGGAAGTTTTATCAAAGGATTTAGAGGATGGGGCAGCTGTGGAAACTCTTCAAGGAGATGATGTTACAGTTGATCTAACTGATGGTGTTAAGATCAATGAATCCACTGTTGTTACAGCTGACATCATTACTAGCAATGGTGTTATTCATGCTATTGATGCTGTTTTAGTCCCTTCATCAATTGATGTTCCTGCATTCCTTGAAACTTGTAGTGGCGATGGTGGTGATGATGGATGATGGTGATGATGGTGATGATGATGATGATGATGATGGTGAACTTTTGTTAGATATTCCTGAAACTGCCATTGATGCTGGTACTTTTACTACATTGGTTGCAGCATTAGGTGCTGCCGAATTAGTTGAAACTTTAAGTGACCCAAATGGACCATACACTGTATTCGCACCAACTGATGATGCATTCAATGCATTGCCTGATGGTTTGGTTGCATGTTTATTAGAAGATGAAAATAATGATGTTTTATCAAGCATTTTACAGTACCATGTTGTTAATGAGGAAGTTTTATCAAAGGATTTAGAGGATGGGGCAGCTGTGGAAACTCTTCAAGGAGATGATGTTACAGTTGATCTAACTGATGGTGTTAAGATCAATACATCCACTGTTGTTACAGCTGACATCATTACTAGTAATGGTGTTATTCATGCTATTGATGCTGTTTTGGTCCCTCCATCAATTGATGTTGCTGAATTCCTTGAAACTTGTGGTAGCGGTGACGGAGGTGACGATGAACGTGAACTTTTGTTAGATATTCCTGAAACTGCCGTTGATGCTGGTACTTTTACTACATTGGTTTCAGCATTAGGTGCTGCCGAATTAGTGAATACCTTAGGTGACCCAAATGGACCATACACTGTATTTGCACCAACTGATGATGCATTTAATGCATTGCCTGATGGTTTGGTTGCATGTTTATTAGAAGATGAAAATAATGATGTTTTATCAAGCATTTTACAGTACCATGTTGTTGGTAAGGAAGTTTTATCAGAGGAGTTAGAGGATGGGGCAGCTGTGGAAACTCTTCAAGGAGATGATGTTACAGTTGATCTAACTGATGGTGTTAAGATCAATGAATCCACTGTTGTTACAGCTGACATCATTACTAGTAATGGTGTTATTCATGCTATTGATGCTGTTTTGGTCCCTCCATCAATTGATGTTGCTGAATTCCTTGAAACTTGTAGTGGTGGTGATGGTGGTGATGATGATGTTGATGGCGATGATGATGATGATGATGATGACGATGATGATGACGATGGTGATGGTGATGATGATGATGATGATGGTGCTACAACAGAATCACCAACAGAATCACCAACTACTTCTGAGACTTCTGAAGGTTCTAGTTCCGGTTCTAGTTTCGAAGGTGACGATGACGATGACGATGACGATGACGATGGTGATGGTGATGGTGATGGTGATGATGATGATGATTGATGGTGATGATGATGATGATGATGATGGCGATGATCCAGATCCAGCAATGATGCAGGAATGTAATTTTTGTGGTGGTTCATTGAAAGTGACGAATAAAAAGGCTGTGATATCCATTCCGAAGGATGCGAATTTTGATTTCGGATCAGAAGATGCTACTACTGACACTGCTACCTGTGCATTTGTACAAAAGCAATGTGACACTGGGTTTTGCAGTACTGAAATTTGCGACGCATTGACGACAGATGATAATCGAGATACTTGTGGGTGTGATGAACTGGAGATTTAATTTGAGACCATTTCCAGCCCCCGCCCCTTCTACTACCTTTGTTTTCTAAATATACACACATACATACAGTACATATTCTACCTTGATATTTAATTCCATGTCCAATCCTAAAAACTAACTAATTAATTGATGATACCACTATTATTAAGTTAGACTAAGCTTTCAAATCAATTTAGGATTTAGTGCCTAGTAGTATATAATTTTGTTATCGTTCCAGTGGTGTCAAGAATATAACAAATGTTTTCTTACCTTTTTCTATTGTAGTAATTTCGATCGAACGGTATCCTGTGAAACGAGTTTTTAGGGGGTGAAGGTTTAAAAGGGTTTTGTACTGGATATAGTATATTTTTATACCGTACTAACGCTAGTACTAATACGTACTGTATGTACTGTAAAGCAAAAAATAGAACACAAGAATAGAGAACTAGCTTAGTTCCTAACGATGTTTTCATTCTTCTGGCCCTGCCTGTGTATGAAGAAAAATGTCCTTTCGCTCTCATCAACAACACCCTTTTGTTGTTTCTTTTCTTCTCTCATTATTTCACATACCGTATTACTTATTGCTCATGCCTAAAAAAGTAAGAATACGGTGAGAGGTATGGGCATACTGTGAAGTATCCGCCCCAAACGATAGCAAGGTATTCATTATTCTATATTGAACGCATCCACATCCATCTCGTCTCGTCTCGTCCCCTCGCCCCATCAAATCTCATCTAATCTAATCTCATCCTATTCAGTCCAGTCCAGTTCAATTCTTAAAATAGTATTATGGAGCTAATAGACGACGAGGTTTATCGGGATGTCGAAGAAGGAAGAGGAGTCATTGCTATTGAGCGCGATAACGATAACGATGACGATAACGACGATGATGATTCGAATGTTGACGTTGACGACGACGTCGACGTCCTACATGATGATAATACTATATCATTTCGTACTATATTACCAGAAGATCGTCATAAAATACAAGAATTATTTGAAGAATGGTTTCCAGTGGAATATAAACCCAATTTTTATGATGATTTATGTAATCATCAAATAATGGGTACACAAGAGTTATATACTCTGGTGGCAACAACAACAACGTCAACGTCAATAATGACGTCAACAATAAGATACGACGACGACGACGACCGACGACGACGACGACGACGATGACGATGACGATGATGATAATCCTGCTCCTCGAATAATAGCTTGCTTATTAGGTTGTAAATTAAAAGCCAGTAAACTTAATGTAGCAAGTCGTGAATTGTTAATTCCTGGTTATCAACCTCGTCCTGGTGTCGAAAATGGAAAGGATAATAATAATAATAATAATAATAATAATGAAATAGATAGTAATGACGAATCAGATTATTCGTATGACGACGACGATTATGATAATAGTAATAATAATAATAATAATAACAACGAGACAATCGAATCTGCATCATACGATGATGACAATATCGAGAATCAGAACACTGCTACTACTAATAACAATGGAGCTAATGACGACAAAAAGAATGCTAATAACGACGAAAACAACAACAATAAAAATAGAAATAACGACGATGCAAATGCAAATGACAATAACGATGATAGTCCTAGTAGTATTATCGACTATACTGATGTTTTTTATATCATGACATTGGGTGTAGCGAAAGAATATCGTCAACTTGGATTGGCATCCTATTTATTAGAACGAGCACTTGACGATCAAATTGTTGTCGTTGATGATAACGATAACGATAACGATAATGATAACGATAACGATAACGATAACGCTAACGATAACGCTAATGAAGACGACGAGGAAGAAGGTATTATATCAACAACAATAGAGGAATATACTACAATGGAAGGAAACACGATAGAAGGAAACACAATAGAAGAATGCACAATAGAAGAAGGTACAATGGAAGCATACAGAGACGATGGTGCCGACGACGACGACGACGACGATGACGACAATAGCAACAACCCCTATGACTTTAATTGCGATGATGACAACAATGACGCTATCTCTTTTGGACGAACAACACACTACAACAATACCAATCGTAGTAGTAATACCCATCCTCAACGTCAACATCGTTGTTGTGAAACAGCCTACCTCCACGTCATAATCACCAATTATGCAGCATGCCGATTTTATGAAAAATGTGGTTTCGTGCGGATCCGTGAAATTCCAGATTATTATACAATCAAAGAGGAAAAACACAATTGTTATTTATATCTGAAATTTTTTGATACTAATAATACTAATAAGGAAAGCAGTGGAAAAGAAAGTATCATTGCAACTACTAAGATAGTTGTATCTCGTTGGATAACATCAATTTGGTCATCTATATCATCCTACTATTGGATATGATCGATAATGCAACTACAAATATTACTGATACTGATACTGGTTCTGATGCTCTAATGCTCTGATGCTCTGATGATGTTGGTGAGAAGAAAAGAGAGATCGATTTTTAAAGCTAGAGATATAAATAATTATAGAAGTACATACTTTTAAGATTGTAAGCTTTCTTTTATTTGATCCATCTGCATTGTAGGAGTTATGATTCATTCAGCGATTTTCCTCTTCCAACAAAAAATCGAGGATAAGCAGTATCGGATGATTGGTTACTCAAGCGCTACGACTAGCTACCGTTGTTGCTCATGCTGATAAAAGAAATGAGATGGATAGTAGTACATTTAAGACTTATATTAACTTAGTAACTTCTTTTCTTATGCAACAATTATTTATAGTATAAAAAATGGTAATATTATGTTATGCCCGCACCTGCTGTTATGTGTCTTGTCTCGTGTGTTTGCGTATGTAGCAATTTTGGATCTACTGTATATATCCACAGAATAGTTTCTTTTATGTATCTGCTGGCAACATGAATGATTCATTCGATTCGTCTCTTTTTGTGCTATTGCCTATTACTCTTGTTTGATTGACCATGTGTGTATTGGATGTTTCATTCTTATGGATCATTCTTACAAAAATTCCGACTGTCTCTACTTATTCTTCGGAAGCAATGCTTTGCTCATCAATCTATGTTTAACAATGTCTCTTGCCTGGATTATTTTATTGCCGCTATTTATCTTATCATTATTGTTTCTGTGTATGATGCTTTCCTTCCTTTCCCATTTATCTTGTGTTTTCTTTTTAGGATACATGATGCTCATAATATGCTGTGAAATGGATCAAGTTGATTGATCAAAGAAACAAAGTATCCTTTATATGTAATATATCAATAAAATGTTGATAGGTTTGAATTGGACCAGAATCAATATCTAACGTAATAGCAAATGCTGCAAAAACCAAAACCAATGCACTAACTGAGAATCCTGTTGCAATCCATGGTATACCTGATGATTCTGGGTGAACTTGAATATTTATTATAATTACTTAGACGTGATTCATGTCTTTTCACTTTATTTGATAATTTTGTCACCATTTCTGCAACAATACTACCGAATCAACATCACACATACCATCTTGATTAGGATCAACTAGCGTACCAACAACACAACCACTTTGCAGGTGTACAATTTCATTTAAATAAAATTTGGCTTCTTTAATTTCATTTTCTTCATCAGATAATGAATGATAATGTGAATCATAATCATCACGTTGTTCATCTTTCAAAGCAAATTCACGTGCTTTATTAAGATATATCGTGCATCTTCTTCTGCAACTGGTTGAGAGAACGAGTCGTCGTTGGTGATACAAACAATGCTGATGTGTTGACATTTGCGTTGGACCTGAAGGATTTGCTGCTTGTTTTTTTGCCGCATGATGATCATTTTAGGAGGAGAAAATGCATATACGTCGCCGCTGCTGCTGAAAACAACAACAACTGTTACTGCTATAAAAGAGTGCTTGATGATCGTAGTGAGTACATCATTGCTGTACGGTATTGTAGTCGCGTAGTTGGAGTGTCTGAAATTGTTGTTCGAATCAATATTGATGTCGATTGCTATTGCTTCCTGGTGATGAGATGGTATTTGCTAGCTAGTAGAGGTTGTATTCTTTTTTATTTCTGTTTTATGACTGTAGAAGGAGAAGCTGGATTGTTGCTGAGGCCTGAATGGCTCTAAAGACGACAACTATTGAAACAAAAATAAAACGCCGCCATCGTCATCAGCATCATTGCAAGAAAGAACAAGCAAAGAAATTCAAGCGACCCAATCAGCAATCAGTCAGAGACACTGTCAAGAACACCAGACATCACCGGCAATCTGATGATTAGATCGTGAACAGATTTTTTTAAATTGGTCGTCGTTAAGTAAAAAGTATTCGCAGTTGCACATTTTTATCGGTAAATGTACCGTGGTTTAAAAAATCGATATATCATTATTAGATTCTCCGATTCTTCTCCATAAAAAAAGATGAGGTTTTACTTAGACCGTGCGCGCTAAATTTATATCGCTCTCTTACACAATCTCTTGCTGACTGGAATTTTTATTCCAATACTCACTCACTCACTCACTCATACACACTACTCACGCACCAAACCACCAGCCAATGGCAACCTAACTAGTACTATCAGTAAGATGACGCCAACTATTTTTTTGGAGTGGTTCCTAGTCACATTTGATCAACAAATGAGTGAGTCAAGTCACGAGAGAATGTTGGATTATACTGATACCAATATGAATAAGGTAATGATTTGAAGACGGGGTAGGCTGTGTTGGCTGTCTATAATGTGATGTCTTCTGTGACCCCCTTTAAGTAATGACATAAAAGATGATGTTCCATGCATTTTGACTTTAAATCGATTTTTTTCCCTTTCGATATTGAGTATTCATTATAATTATTTCTATTCTCTCACAACTTGTTAGTCTTTATTTATATTCTTACACTATAACGATTTCTTTCGAGGAATTTTCAGGCTGGTGTGTTCCATAAAGTTTTCTCAATCTCTGTGGCTGTTCTGTTTGCAGTTTCTGGAAGATAATAGTAGACAAATAGGGCTCATAGAAAAACAACACCAGCAGAGAATGCAAAACACCCTGCACGAGACGCCGATGCAGCAAACGGGAAGATAGCTCCAACAACTGACGTCCAGAACCACAATGAATATATATATATATAAGCTGTTTGCCTTACCACGCTCATGGATTGGGAATATCTCCACACAAACAACCCAGCACACAGGACCCCATGAATAAGTAAACTCGAACACATACAATATGCAGAAGACTGCGATGCTAATTCCTATTTCGTTTCCTCCATCCTTCATTCATGCTAATATCGCGGCTGTGACCAGTGCGACATTTTTTGGTAAAAGCGACGCAAGATCAGATGATTTAGTACATCTAGAGAATAGCATAAATGTATCATGGAGGATCTGAGAGATAAATAATCCTGCAACCAACTTTTCGTGAGCTTTCCTATAGTTATCAAGTTATAAGCGAGTTTATGCATGTGATAATTTCATAAAGTGATCTATAATATCTATCTACATTAGCTTAACCCTAATATATTGCAAAAATCATTCTCCTTTTTTAGAACGTTCGTGCGAATAGTCTTGATTTTTTTTCTTTTCAGCTTTTCATGATACGACTACCCTCGCAGTATTATTATTATTTGTAGTGGTAGTAATATCAGCTGCTGCTGCTGCTGCTGCTGCTGCTGCTGATGATGATAATTGTTTTCGCATTACCAAAATGGTATTACCATTGTCTTCCTTTTCTTGCCATACTGTTAAATATCCTAATTTAAGATACATTTGTATGGCAGCCATATTCGATTCACGTACTTTTAAACAAACACTGTTGCTGATACTGGTAGTATCATTCTCTTTATTCCTATTCTTGTTTTCATCATCATCTCATCATCATCATTGTTGATGATGTCGTTGTTATTATTATATTTATTATACCATTCCTGTACTTGACGTTCACATTCGTATACTAATGATGTAGCAATTCCTTTTCTTTGATGACGATATCAACAGCTAAATTACACATGTATGGACTGCCACCGGATTGTTGAAATAAATTACTAGATGATCTCCTTTTTCTTTCTCTTGCATCAATTTCCACCATACCCAATACTTCCCGGTTTGTATACAACAGCAACATAGATTTCATATCGTGATCGGGCCTGGATAGAATTTGGAAAATTTGCTTCTAAACTGAGATAAGTGATGTACTTTTCCCAGTGATATTTAAAAAAATTGGTATCAAAAAAAAATCCATCTGCTAATATTTTTGATCCCTTCTCCATATCATTCATTCGTGCTGGACGGATAAAAATGCACCTGATGTATTTTCACCACCTTCCAAGCGGTTTGTTGATGTTGTTGTTGTTGTTTCTTGTTCTTCTACTCTGGTGGTAGCTGGTAACGACGACGACGACGACGACGATGACGATAAAGAATAATGGCGTAGCAACATCAAAGACGACGACGGCGTTGTTTTTGTCAATGTTGCTGTTCTTCTTCTCTTAATATTATTACTGTTGCTAATCATTCTTGATGATATCGTCCACGCATCGACGGCGAAAAGAAAAGAACATGATGACGATGACGATGACGTTGTTGTTGATATTGTTGTTCTGGCGATAACAAAAACAGTCACGACAATGAGAAAAAGGATGATATTATGCGGCATCATAATGTCGTTGTTGTTGTTATTATTATTCTTCGATCTCATTTTTTTACTTTTGGACTTTCGTTCCTACTGTATGCATTCTTACGTAATATTTAGATGGATGTCGGTGACGGCAACAACAGCAACGGCGATGGCGGATCGTTTCGTTTAGGTCCTGACCTTCTTGTAAAACTTAAAAAAGGTAAGTAACCAAATAATGGTCTCGGCATGTCGAGGTAGGATTAATAACAAAAAACAAGCTACACACAATTTTATGGTATGATAGTTATCACGACTGACTCAATCTCAGTCCCACATGAAAACGTTGATTGGATGGATTATGCGCCGCGCGCACTTGTTAAACTAGTACGCATAATTGTCCGATCTGTACTTCCTCCAGCACGTCCATAAGCCATTTGGGCGCAAAAAGACGAATTGAAGAATGAGTGATTTGAGAGGAAAATAATAACAATCAGTACGAGTTGATAGACTGATAAGGCAGATCCATTCAGCTGAAATCCAGCAAACAGAGCAGAGAATCAAAATCATCAATCGAAACGATTGTTCATACTAAAGACTACAGTTATTCGATAGTCAGTCCGCAGGTGGCATCTAACTTATGTACTTTGGACCATGGTGGTGGTTGTCGTCGTTGTGTGCACTTTTCTTGACAACATCTCCGTCGGAGGTATTTGCCTTAACACTCACTACCGGTCAACGGATTGCTTCGCGTAAAACAAATCAAAATGCCTCGTTTGCAGTTGCTGCTCCTGCTACCCCTACATCCGATATCCCCCTACCCATTGACCCTCCTAGGAATCCGCAACAGGAATCAAATGCAACTGCAACCCAAGAAATACAAGAGTCTGTTTGACTTGCCGGCTGTTGAGAATTGGGGCACGCAGCAGGGTTTGAAAGAACATCATCTGAAAACTCTGTACAAATTCGTTATGAATGACTTCAACAATAACAACGGATCGTCTCCATTATCGCTAGAAGAACGGTTGGCGCACGCTGAATTCCCGAAACGGCATGCCACAAATTTATTAACGGAATTTGCACTCCACACGTGCTCGATCCTGCGGGTAGAGGAATCCGATGGAGGGTACAAGTTCGTCATACAGCTGAGCTCCGGAAACTTGGTCGAGACGGTACTGATTCGGCACACACGGAATAATGGTCATGTACGATACACGGTGTGCGTGTCGAGTCAAGTGGGATGCGCTAAAAAATGCTCGTTCTGTGCCACCGGGACGATGGGACTGAAGGCACAATTGACGTCGGGGGAGATACTGGAGCAAGTGTATTTGGCGAAAAATTACCTGGCCTCAGTAGCTTCTTCTTCGTCATCGTCGTCATCATCACCACCGAGTGAGAGTATAGCCGATGATGATATGCCTTCGACCACCGAAACTGCGCGCTCACGCTTTCGTGTCAAACCGAACGGCGTAATTCGGAATGTCGTCTTTATGGGCATGGGCGAACCTATGGACAACTACGACGAGGTTCATGAATCGCTTCGAGGACTGACGCATCAATACCTGTTCCAACTCAATGCCAAGCACATCACGGTATCCACAGTAGGAGCTTCGGCCCGCAAAATTCGCCTTCTGGCAGACGAAGCTCCCCAAGTGAATCTAGCATTGTCGCTTCACTCGGCCATCCAAGAATCTCGGGAATTGCTGATTCCCTCCGCGAATGCCAATCCCATGAAATCGCTAGGAGAATCTCTCGACTACCATTCCACCAAGAGCGGCAGGGGAGCCATGATCGAATACCTGTTGATCGATAAGTGAACGATAGCGATGCGGAGGTGGACGCACTTGCGAAGTTTTGTCAAGACGGAACGAACACGAAAATAATAATTCCAAAATTCGAAGGTGTTTGTGAATTTGATTCCCTACAATCCAACCCTGGCCGGTGATGATTTCGGTTACGAGACGCCGTCGGATGATCGAATCTACGCCTTCCACAATCGTCTAAAAGATCTTGGCGTCAATTCGTTGGTGCGATGGTCGTCCACACAAGGACGAGATGCGAACGGTGCCTGTGGCCAGCTTGCTTTGAATTCGTCGACTGTGTAGGCAGCAGCTTGTTCGCTCTGCCTGCAATACGGTACGTTACCTATTTGATCGTTCGTTGCGGATACGGCTGCTCTGCTCTGAGAATGATGATACAAAAGTTTTTGTTCCTAGCTGTCAATACAGTATGCAGACGAATATCTGCTGGCTTCATCAAGATACGGAGACTTTCTTGGTTCTTCTTCACAGATGATGTGATGCCTAGGAGAATGTAAAGTTATGGTTGACAGGATTGATTCAGTCTTAAGTGACTCACCCTCTGCAATATTACATATGATGGGTCTTGATGATTACTGTTGATGGTGTACAATATAATACAAGGACAAGTTCAAAGTAGCAGGAAAACTTACTTATAGTTTGAAAGAAGGAAAAGAAAAGAACAATTTTATCAACGTGACCATGTTGGAAAATGTAATTGTCTACAATCTCCATTATTACCAGTATTAGACCAATCGCAAATATACTGCTACTACTGCTACTACTACTACTGCTAGTGGTAATAACAACAATAATAATAGTAATAATAATAATAGCATGTATCGTGTAGTAGAGTGCACTGTGTTCTGTAGATGAAAAAGGCGAGAGGGAAATATCACATTCGTTATACTACAATTTATTTTATTTTATTTCATTTTATCTCTTTCATGTTCTGAAAAATGCATCCCAAAAATTACCACCATATCGATCAGTGTAATAGGATGAAAAAGAAGATGCTACAAAAATCCAAAAGAATCCTGGTATAGCTAAATATAAGGCTTCTGTCCAATCTGCTTTAATAGTAACAAGTCCAATTTCTTCTGGTGTTACAATGACACCCTCACCATCACCATCACCCCCACCACTATTGTTGTTATTACTATTGAAAATGATAGTATTGATGTCGTTGTCATCATTATTGTGATCACGTGGATTATAAATTTTGAGGTATTTAGTATATGACGACGACCGACGATAACTATCATAATCCTCATTTTCTTCATCGTCACCGTATCGTTGTAACGGAATTACTTCTACTCCCAATCCTCTATTTTTTGTTGCTGCATCTACAGATGATGATGATGATGATGATGATGATGATGATGATGATGATGATGACGATAACTCATCATCGTCACCATCGTTGTTGTTATTATTAATGATATCATTGCTAACAACGCCAACACCGCCACCACCACCGCCGGTAATACCACCACCCTTTAGATAAATATCCATTAATTTGTAACTGGCACCAGCGCGTATTTTTAATGTAGGAACATCACGTTTCGCAATGATCCAATCACCACGACGTAAATCATTGATATCTTTCATCAAATTGTTCTTCCAATCCACCACCAATATTAATATCGTTCTCATTCTCATTATTGTCATCTTTTTCTGTGGCGGCGGTGCGTATTATTATTATCGATGATGTTGTTCCAGGTCTCGTTGATATGACACAAGGTGATGATGAGAATGAGATACAGACACTCTTTGATTTTTGCTGTTGTTGTTGCTGTTGTTGTTGCTGTTGTTGTTGTCGTCGTGGCGATAAGCTGATAATGAACGCCTCCGTCGTCGTTATTGTTGTTGACGTTGATGTTCCGGCAAAAAATAGAGCGACGACGTTCAACACGAAGAAGATTATGGTGATGTTGCTCCTCTTGCTCGTAATGCCAATAGTAGCGCTCGTATTCGTCATTCTAGTCCGTGTCATGTCACTATCAATACTTTGAGATATCAAGTTTTACTTATGGTATCGGTAAGCGGTACTATGTTGTCTTGTTTCTAGTATCCGATTTTTGATTTTAGATTTCGGCGTGGTAGATGATTGATTGCTTGATTCATTTTCTAACTAACGTTAATAAAACAAACAAGTAGAAAATCTTTTCACGAATGTCTGTCCGTCTGTCCGGATCAAACTATTTTCATCTTCGTACAATAGTTATAATTTTGATCAAACAATAGGCATCATAATATATATAATAATAATGTGTGTATTCACTTCTTTATGTTTTACTACTAGCTACGCTAAGTTAGGATCCTCTATTTGTACTCGTACTTGTACTATCTCTTCTTTATTTACTACTCAACCATCATTCTAATTCATTCATCTGATTCTGATTCTGATTCATCTAAGACGACAGTACGTTTACCACCCGTCTTTGCTATTAATCTTGTCTCTTTAATTTTTATATTATGACTCACAGCCTTGGTCATATCATATATTGTTAATGCAGCAATAGAGGCACCCAATAATGCTTCCATTTCAACACCCGTCTTATGTGTAACACGACAAATACAATCAATAATAACAGTACCACCACCACCATCATTATCATTATTGTTATTATTATGAAGTTTTTGTTTCTTTGGTAGTATTGGTAGTAATTGAATATTGATTTGAACTTGATCCAGTGGTAATGGATGACATAATGGTATTAAATCACTTGTTTTTTTTGCTGCCATAATTCCTGCTATTTTAGCTGTAGAAAATATCGGTCCCTTCGGACCAATCAATTCTTCTAATTCTAATTCTAATTCTAGTTCATTTTCGGATGATGAGGATGATGATGATGATGTACCTGGCAAAAATGCTGCAATGACACAAGATGGTAACCAAACCTCACTTCGTGCATGTGCTGTACGGGCTGTCACATCCTTCTTTCCTACATCGACCATATGTACACCGGTACCATCTTTATTAACATGGGAAAATGATTCATGATGTTTTTGTTGTGCTTGTTGCTGTTGTTGTTGTTGTGGTAATGATTTGTTTTTGGTTTTGGTTTTCGATTGACTTTGACTTTGATTACTACTACTACTACTACTACTACTACTACTCGCACTTTTCCATGATTGTTGTTGTTGATGTTGTTGTTTTTGTTGATTCTCACGATCAATTTGAATATTATTTAATATTTCATTCATTGATTTTTGTGAGGGTGGTGGTTTTCCCCATACATTCCGATCTTCATCAGAAAATTCAAACATATCCTCACGTTCCATCTTACTATTTTCAATATCAATATCGATATTAATATCATTATTAATATTATTATTATCATTGATAATATCGTCGTCGATTTTATTGCTGTCATTTTTATTGTTATTTTTATTGTTATTTTTACTATCATTGTTGTTATTGTTGTTAACGTCATCGTGGTCCTGCAATTCCTCTCCAAATACATGCATCTGCTCATTCTTCCAATCATTTAATTGCCCCTCCATCAAATCATTATTAAAGGATGATGATGATGATGATGATGATATCGTATTAGCCGTGCTGATTTGATTACTACTATTATCATCATCATCGTCGTCGTCATCGTCTTGTTGTTGTCCAATAACAAAATGTTTTTGTTCACGATTAAGTTCTAACATTTGCTCTTGAAAGAATGCGTGTTGATCTTGTCCTGTTTTTATTTCTGTATTATTATTACTACTACTACTACTACTATCAGTATCAGAAGAAGAGACCTTCGAAGACAGCCATCGTCGACTACTAAAAGTAGATTTATTATTGTTATTATTGTTATGATATTGACAATGATGTGTATATAGAGTAGTAGTGCAAGAACTACAAGTAGTACTAATAGTCTTTCGAAGATAATTTACAGCTCCTGCTTTCGTAGCAGCCGTCTTGATCATCATCATCATCAGCTGTCTTCTTGTCGTACGTCGTACGTCGTACGTCGTCGTTATCGTTCAGGTATATAGTTTGGTATGTACAGTATGTTTTATGAGATGAAATGAAATGAGAGACAAAATTCACTCCATTGATGCTACTTTGAACTTTGGATCGGTCCGATGTCTTGCTGATGAAATATGATGGGTAAATGTTGAATCAATCGGCAGTCGATTTGTCGATTTCAAGCGTTTTCAGTTTTGAAAAGGAAAACAAATCACTGGATGGAACTTTCTTTGACTAATATTGAAATAGTAGATAGTAATCGAGTCATGCGGGAATGAAATAATTATCAGAACGCAGAACCAATCAAAAATCTGAACTCATAATAAGAAGTGGTAAGAAGTGCCGATCAGTTGATGACGATGGGAATTCAAGAATAAAAAATTGTATTCATTGTTGTACGGCAAATTCATAACACGAGGCCAATAATCTCTATTAGAAGAATTGCTGCACCAATACAAAGAAGAAAGAAATATATTGCACACGACTATACAATACAATACAATACAAGACAAGACAAGACGATACCAGACAAGACAAGACAAGACAAGACAAGAAAAGCCGACAAAAAATAAAACAATGACGATTGGTGCTGCTACTGCTACTGCTACTGAGATGACAATGGCAGCAGACTCAATTTCGAACTCGAATTCGAATTCGAACTCGATGAGTACGAGTATTAGTCCATTTGAATGGTTAACATCGCCTGAATCTTTGGGTGGATTGATTCAAGATCACGTACTATCACGAAAATCATCGTCATCGTCATCGTCATCGTCATCGTCGCCGTCATGTACAGCTTTACATATTGGATGTGGTAGTAGTACAGTAGGAGAATATTTAGTACAACAATTAAATTTCTCAAAGGTTGTGAATGCAGATCGTGATCGTGAAATATTAGAATATATGCAACAACGTTGGTGGAATTATAATAATGATAAGAATAATACTAATAATACTAATATCATTGCCACTAACACTAACGGTCACGGCAATGACACTTCCACAACCAACATCATCAGTACTGATACTTGTGCAACGACGACGACGTCTTCGCTGTCATCATTATCATTATCGTGTGCTGACGAAAACAACAAAAAACAACAAAAGCAGTGATAAACGAATGGAATTTTATTGTTATGATTACTATAAAGAAAAATTACCAAATCAATATACAGAATATTTTGATTTAGTTATTGATAAAGGTACATTAGATTGTACACTTTGTAGTGATGTACTGCAGTAGCAGCATTCTTAATAGAAGTTTATACATCACTAAAAAAATCAGCAACAGAATCAAAATCAAGTGATGATGATAATGATAATGATGGAGTAGGAGGAGTTTATTTAGTTATATCCTATCATGAATTAGATTTAATGTTACCTATGTTACGTGATATGCCTGGTGCTGAATGGACTGTTGATTATACAACTATGGAACGACAAATTGAAACCATACCATCAAAACACAGTAATAATAATAATAATAATGGCAGTAATAATAATGGCAGTAATACTAATACTAATGACAATGGTAAGGAGAAAGAGGGTAGAAATGATAATATTATACAGTCACAACAATCAAGTACTACCAGAAAGCCACTAAATGTATTGATTGCTCGTCGTTGTTGTCATAATAGTAACATTGAGAAAGAACTGGATTTTAATGCAATATGTCAACACGTCGAAACTGTCAATAATCGATGGTTTCAAGAGAACAACCATTATTAACAGATGAACGTATACAAGAATTGAAATATTCATTTTCGGTACTACAAATTGATAATAAAAAGAACATGAACATGACGATAACGATAATGATTTGACAAGAAAGATATGAAAGATTATGAAGAAAACAATAATAATAATAATGATGATGATGATGATTACGTCGCCGTCCATCAAACACAAACAACAGCAACAACAACAACAACATCCAATAAAATTCTAGTAAGATTCTTTCCTAGAAGAAGGATATGATGTAATATTTACTGCAGCTGAACGTGAATCTCTTACATATGAACATTTTTTAGAAGATTGGTCAGCATTTACATACAAAATGAAACAGATACAGATACAATACAATACAAGTAATAGTGATATTACCGATAAGACAATAGCAATACTACTATAGTAGTAGTAGTAATAATAGTAGTAGAATGCATATGACATATGAAATGGCATTAAACTTCTTGAGAGAAAATCAATAACATACTCACGAAATTAACAAACCATTGACACAAAAGAATAGAATAAAATAACATCTCTCAAATCGCTTGTTCCAGGTTCTTTCTCTTGAATAGTAGGTGCTATGTTAGCTTTATTTCAAAAAGGAATCTTACTTTTCCCCTCTTAAATAAAGTTTTTCGCCATAATCTGTTCGTAGTGTAGGATTCTGCACGTGTAGGATTAATTGAATTCCGGAATCATCCATTGTGTGTCGTGATAATATCACGGCGCCACTACAGTACTTCCTCCGGGCAACGCTTAATTCGTACGCGCTATTGGTTGGAATTATTAAACGATAAAAGAGTGTTGAACACTTAAAATCTTTGTAAAATCTTTGTAAAATCTTCGCATATTTTTATTTTTTTCGTACATTAAGCATTTTGTTGGTAGATTTTAAATTTTGAAAGTTTTCGATTCACTCTTCACCCTTTTATTGTGTGAAAATTTCTCAGCACAGTCCACTGCGCGTTTTCCGTTGCATGGAGGAAGTAGCCAAGTCCGCGGAGCATGGAAGGGTATGTTTCTAATAATAGCCATGCCTTTATTTTTTGCATTTAATTTTCTTGCGTACGTACTTTTAAGTGATATTAAAGCTGTCATAAGGGCCCAAAAGACGCGCGCTCCAGTGAGTATGTTCTATGATTACACGTACTTTAAAAAAACTATAAATAAATAATGTTAGATTTGATCATGAAATTCAATTTAAACAAATTAATTCATAAACAACCACGCCGTGTGTGTGCAGTTTTCGTGAAGTTTAAATACGACCCCGAGAAGTATTAGAATTAGTATTTATCATCATCATTGATGATTCGTGGGATGATTCTTCTTCATTCAATTCAATTATTCGATTCATCATTGCCACATACCTTTCATTATTGTTCATTCTTAATTTAAGATCAAAAAGAGAAGGTTCACGTGATACTACTTCATGATACGTTGGGCCGGGCTGTGTTGAGAAGAATCATCATCCATCTGTATGAACGCTTCGAGTTATACGTATACAAGCTAAGGCAGACGATTGATTGATTGGCATTACCTATTATTCTCTTTGCTATATATAGTGTTATTTGGTTTTACTTATTACTGTAAGATAGAGAGGTAGGGCATAGTTGAGTCTTGGTTGTGAGCGTAGTTTGAAAGCAGTTTACAGGTGAAAACCTAACGCATCATTGTCGCGAACATTGAGTTAGTGTCACACTCAATCACTTACTCACCCATACATGCAAGATGGCATCACAGTTATTATCACAACAAGTATCTTCTTCAATCGAAGGCAATAATTTTATTGACACTGGTAAAAATTCCCATATCGACATTAACATTGACGCGTGCATTGATACTAGTAATATTACCACAGGTGACAGAATCGATACAAGCAGTCCTACTCCTCCTTCTATTCCTCCTCCTCCAATCATGACAACAATAAAAACACGTGGTAATAGAATTGAGGACTCGGAATCGGTATCATCGCCAACATCATCATCATCATCATCGCTTCAACAACAGCGACAACAACAGCAGCAACTATCACCACGTCAATTATTAAAGAGTGGTAGTAGTAGTAGTAGTAGTAGTAGTAACAACAAAAAACAACTACACGTACAACTCAAACCGGCATCATCACCTGCTCCATTTTTTACATCCTTTGAGGTACAAAATAAAAAATGTACCGTTTATGTTGGGAATATACCATTCAATAATGATAAAAAACCGTGTCGTATTTGCTGTTCTTCTTGTTTTGACAACAACTACGATAATGAAGAAGAAAATAATAATAAAGATAATGATAATGAAAAAAAGGAAGATGAAAAGTACAATGACAATGACGATTGTGAGCACGAGAAGAAAAATAAGGAGATGGAGGACGAAGACGAAGAAGTAGAAGAAGGCGTCGACGAAAAAGCAAACAATGACTATGATTATGATAAACAGGGTTGTTGTGATTGTGAAATTGAATTGAAAAAATTTCTTCGAGAAAGGATTCACGCTGCCTTCAAAGTACCGATGAAAGATATCGGTATTCGAACTGTACGATTTTTTTCTGTCGTTACGAATATGTACGATGTTGATATTGTTAACAACAAAAACAATTGTGATGATGAGGATAAGGAGGAGGAGGACGACGACGACGTTCATAACAATACGAAACATCATCAAAAATATCAGCAACAATTTCGTCTTCGTCGGCATTCAGCTGCATGTGTTGAATTTGATGATCCAAACAATGCAGAATATGCTCTTGCATTGAAGAACACGGCTTTTATTTACGACAACGACAACAGTCCTTCTGGTTCTTCTCGAACAACGTTAAGGATGAGACGGTGGAATACGAACACGAACACGATAGAATCACCATCACCATCACCACCGAAGCATTTATCACCGAAGCAATCATCGCCAAAGCAATCAGAGTCACAGCTGCTGCTGGCATTGTCGACACATATACCACCGTTACCAATCACTAACAACAACAAGAGCAACTCAACGACGAATAATGAGAGCGGTGGTGGAAATAATGATCATGATAACGATAACGATAACGATATCGATACTCCCTTTGAATCTGCTGTTCATGTTGGGAATCTCCCCTCAGGTGTGGTAACTGCAGATGATATACGTTTATTTTTCTTTCGACGTATGAGTAAAGCATTTCATGGAGTACCACCACCAAAAATTATCCGTATCGGTGTACGTAGTCGACGTAAGAGTAATACAAATAACACTACTACTAACGAGATTATTGAAAATGATGCTTATGTTGAATTCCAAGATTCGAGAGTTGCATATCGTGCAACGATATTGAAAAATCGACGATGGTATGTTGAACTACATCGTGACTACGATGATAACGAAAACAACAACGAACAGCTACAAAGCGAGAATAACGATAATGTTGACAACAAGAGCAATAACAGCAACAATGAGAGTAGAAGTAGTAGTGATATGGAAAGAAAATATAGTGGTAAAATCAACAACAAGGATAGTGATACAATGGCGACAACGATAACGACAACGACAACGCAAGCGAAAAATAATAAGAAATGGTGGAAAATGCCAATGTTAGAAATCGAAGCATGGGATTCAAATAGATATGAAATTGATAATTTTTTCCTCACAGACGATAATAATGCTAACAACAACAACAAAAATAATCAAGAAGAAAACGAACGCGATGATAAGGAGTGTTTACCTGAAAACAACGACGATGAAGAGGGTAGTAATAGTGATGATGATCCGTCGTCGCTTCAGCAGCGAGTCGGCAACAAAGGGGGGGAGGAAGAAGACAGCGATGATGATAATGGTAATAATGATGTGATGGCAAACAAAAATAAGCATGCCGAGAGAAAAGGAACATCAAGGAAACCGCCGACAAGTTCTGTTTGTACAAACGTCGTTGCAGAGTTGAGAATGAGGGGATTTCTCATCTGCAAAAATGAAGACAAAATTCCAAACCTTGATCACTTATTTACTACTGACGATGGGAAGAAGGAAGGTCGTTTATGTCACGGATACGCGTTCAGGGGGAAGGTATGCCGCATTCATAATAGTAACAAATTCCGTCGTAGCAAAAGTAATAATAATAATAATAATAATGGAAATATTGATTGCGGTTGTGCATACGCCCATATCAATTCCTTCGAGGATATAAAGGATCCTCGTGATCAAATGGCTGTATTATACTACGTCAACAACAATGATGATGTAGAATTTGTTCATGGTGAGGGTTGTACACCTCAAGAATTTCTTTTGCGGCAGCAGCAGCAGCAGCAGGAACAATCGAAGAAAAGTGAAAAGAAGAGAGCTGATCCTGTTTCTACTAATGACAAGATGATGAAGGATGAAAATCCTCAAGACGACAAAGATGACCAACGTAGTATTATCATTCGAGACCTGGAGAAAGAAGTTGAAGTAACATGTCAAAAGCTGCAGGAGGAAGAACAATTATCACGTACCCGTCAGGAGGAGACCGCCGTCCTCCAGAACCAATGGCGTACCTCACAAGAATCCACGGAAGAAATGCTCCAAGAATTACGTAGCAATCTTTCGACGGTACGGCAAGAATTGGTAACGACTCAACAAGAACTTGAGGAAAGTAAACGCGAATGCGCATCGTTAAAAAATGAAACAACGCAGCAACAACAACAACAACAACAAAATACTACTATCAAAAACAACAACAAGCTATCCCCACTACCTGATATCTCACATTTAGAAGTTTCCAAGTTCAAATATGAATTACAGCAAAGTCAAGCTAATCGCGATCTACCAGAAGAAAGTATTACTGAACATTCGTTTGGCAAATCTTGGCCATGTGCCAAGTCAAAATTCAGTTCATTCGATAATTTCCTTCATGCTAGTGTACCTACCTTGATGGAAATGTCATACAAGGAGACGACAAACGGGAAAACCAAAAAAGTGGAAGGACGGTTTTCACCTGACGAATCACGTTTAGATCTACTACGAACCCCGACCACCACCCAAAATCAGTTATCATTATCTGCTAGTACTCTCTTTTTTGAAAATTCCGACGCCTCCCCGATGGTGATGGAAATGCATGCAGTAGACAACGAGATGATAGATCGATTACGGTCCGAATTCGCATTGGTTGGATCGTTTTACGGTAGTGAGGAGGTTGTAATGAACGGTATATCAACTGTAACAAGATACCTCAAACTCCCCATTGGGGGTGATTCTAGTGGTGAAAAGGAGAGGAGATACATCAATGTTGATCTTATTCTGACTATTCCGAATGGTTATCCTGTCAGGGGGATCATCGGGGTAGGTACTCGTATACCTGATGGTGATTCCGTATGTGAAGGCTCTCATTCTGGTGCGAAAATTGAATTAGAACATTATCTCTCGAGTTTGCTCAGCGTTTGTCAATTGGAAGCGCAAGTTTGTCAGGGAAAAGAAGCATTGCTTAACATATTAGCAACGGCCGAAAACTGGGTAACAAATGATGATCCATATCCAAAAAAAGAGGAAAAACTGTAGCGATGATCCAACTAGCATCCCGAAGAATTCAGTTCACTCAGTTTTAACGGGGAAATACGTTACGTAGTCAACCGCTCAAGTTACATCCCAAAAACACTCAACACGATATCTATCACTCATATTGTAGGCAATACAATCCTAACTAAAACCACCAAGACCAACGCGTATTCCATCCAAATTGCCGTCGTTCAACTCAACTCAACTCAACTATATATCAATATCACCACTCACTTCACCTTAGTTATCGACCCCCCAAACTCATCAACCACAAGCTCAAGTCCTTCCATCCTGAGTTCTATTCTTACCGGTACTTCCGGTGCCAACTTATTTGACCCAATTTCCACCAAGTTCTCTACCGACTTGTGTTCCAAGTCTTTACCCAAGTGCTGCTACTCACTCTGTTTCTACTCTTGATTTGAGTGCTGCACCAAGTTCTATCCCAAGTTCTGTTCCTAATTCGAGTGCCAACTAATGACGACTTTCCATCTATGATCTAAGCACATCATCTATCAGTCACGATCCAAGTGCTGCTCCTAGAAGCTCTATTCCTACTCTTGATCTGGGTGCTTCACCAAGTTCTACTCACAAGTTCTACTCCAAGTACAAGTTCTCTACCGACTTGTGTTACAAGTCTTTATCCAAGTGCTGCTACTCACTCTGTTCCATCCTTGGTCTGAGTGATGCACCAAGTTCTATCCCAAGTTCTATTCTTAATTCGAGTGCCAACTTAATTGTGATTTTTCATCCATTATCTAAGCACATCACCTATCAATCTCGATTCAAGTGATGTTCCTACACAGAAGCTCTATTCCTAATCTTGATCTGGGTGGTGCACCAAGTTCTATCCCAAGTACTGTTCCTAGTTCGTTCTACTCCCAGGTCTTGACCCAAAGTGCAGCCCCCAACAATCTTGAGCTTAAAGTCCTGTTCCTATTAGCTCTGTTCCTACTAGTCTTGATCCAAAGAAAGTGGTGGCGCACCAAAGGGCTATTCCAAATTAGTGTTTGGAATTCTAGCTCTCTTCCAAGTGCTATTCCTAGCTAGCACCCGACCAAGTCAGGTCAGGTCAGGTCAGGTCAAGTTTGTCGTGGAAAGGCTTTTCCCAATTCTATTATACCAGCGCTTATTTTTAATTGAATGAGTACAGTGTTGTTCCTACTACTGTAGTTCAGAGCCGATAACATTCCCATCAAAGTAACTTTCCCAGCAGTTTGTTACGAGCACATGTCTTTTCTTATTCCAAGGCTGAGCTCTATTATTTATGTCATAATATATATATACGTCGTTATATAATAATCTTTACGTACAACTACGAAAATTGTTTGATTTTACTATAACAGTTTATATAAATTGCAAAACTATTTTTTGTAGATATTTGGTATCTTGAACTAATACTATACAGTAAAGCTAGTAGGTAGGACTAGAAGTACATTCAGTAGCTATACGTATTATATTATTATGTAGTAATTTTCTATATTACTTCGAGATAGTATCTACTCGGTTTCGTATTCAATTCCGTATATTTTCATAAGCCTTTCTATTTTTTTTCGTAGCCTTGTAGCTTCCAATAAGTCTTCTTCTTCTTTATTGCTATTGATGTTGCTGTTTTTTTCTAATTCGATATTTAATTTCAATCTCAGTCGTTCTAATTCTTCGTATACTCTTTGTGGTTCATCCTCCTCTACTTCTACTTCTTCGCCTAATATTAACGATTGTTGTTGTCCAGCAACTTCAACAAAGTCAAATCTTGGCAGTTTCAACCATGGTAATGGATCATTGTTACCATCATTGTTGTTGATGTTGTTGTTGTTGTCTCCATTATTTCTTGTATTAGTAGCAGGACGATATCCACTTTTGTTGTACCCTTTTCCGTCTTTTAAAAATGCACCTAATCCTTGATCACCTTCCAACATTTGATTGATGAATGATTGAGCTGCTATTAATAATAGTATTGCAATTATCGCTATAAATAATGGTGAAGAAATTGGATTATCAGGTAAAAGAAACATTGTTGTATCAATTCCGTTACTAGTTGAAGAAATTAACGTCGTCGTCGTCGTCATCGTCGTCGTCGTCATCGTGGATGATGTCATCATCGTGCTTGTGGGCAATAACGAACACGACGACGATGACGACAAATATCCAAAAGATCCGATGATATTTGACACAGGAACGTATGAAGCTGTGACCATCATATTTCTTTCAAGCAATTGTTTCTGCGACTTTCCTATCGCATACCGTACTTGTATAATAAGGAATCTATTATGATGATTTCGGTTGTTGTTATTACGATATTAATATTAATACCGTATGGGTGTTCAAAAAAAGAATCTACTGGTACTACAATATGATGATTTCGGTTGTTACTTCCTCCAGCGAACGCAAACTGCTTAGGGGCTATCGAATGGAATTATCACACCATAAATCTTGTTCGAACCATTAAAATCTACTCACAAAATACGAAATGTACGAAAAAAGAAAAGAAAAAACGAAGCTTTTAAGGGTTTCCGTGCGCATTTATTCGGCGATAATTCCAGGCAATATCTCCGTACGCAGTTTGCGTTAGCTGGAGGAAGTATTATGGATTTATTGAAGATTGAATTTGGTTGTCGGATAACTAGCGATTGTTCTCTTGAAACTAAAAAGAAATTTTGGGGGTAGAATCGTATTTCCTAGGGGGAAGGGGGGCAGAGCCCCCTTTCGTATCGCGTAACGGTCGATGCGATTCCTGTGGGCCTTATAAGGGTCTTTAGACAAGGGGAATCTTGTTTGGATCCAACAGAAAATGAAAAGTGTTGTAAATATATAACTAGTAGAACAATAACCGTAGTGCCTCTAATGGTGCCAAATATCAACAGAGTAATACGTTGAACGTGTAAAGGTGCTCGTCTTTCTTTCCTTCCGAGTGGTTGAAGTGTTGCACTGTATGATATCGGACAAAATTCCAGCACAACAAACATCAATCACACGATATTGACACTAATATATGTACAGGTAAGTCCAAAGAATTGAAAAATATGTTGTTCGGAACAGAGGATGATGCAAATATCGAAGAAAGGCTCGGAGTTTCTAGGGCAGACCACGAAAACAGAAACCAATTCAATGAGCTACCCAATGGAAAGCTAAACCCATCTCCTGAAGACAAAACAATCTGGAAAGATGATGGTGGACGTCCCTGGAAGCTGAATGCCGAGCAACTTGCTGCGTACCATCAGGAAACGTGGTTCGTTTTTGCATACATTACTGCACAAATTGGTAGAGTATTTCCCTCTGTGAGGGTACCGAATCTCAAGTTCTTCTCCCCAAACGCCGACGGAAAATTCTCCGAGGTTATTGCCAATCGCTACACAGGAGAATTGGTGATCGATCAACGTTACATTGGCACATACAACTTTTGTTCATTCGAAAATGCCCCAAATGCAATGAAGGATGGTAAGCTCACATTTGGTGAGCATAAACGTCTAGATGTTGACACACACATGTCCTATGGAGGCAATTATAGACACCTCGCAAAAAATATGCCAATTGATTCAGTCAAGACAGGTCCAGTGATTCTTGGAACACTTGAATCAGAAAGTAGTAGTGATTGGTGATAATAATAAGCAAAAGAATAAAAAACAACGGTAAATAATTGTCATTTTTCAGTTCTAGAGGAAGAAATAATTAATATTAGATAGGATGAACTAATCATGCTGATTGATTCCAAATCATTGCCTTCAATTCCAGTAGCTTGATTGTTTGGTGTGCTGCTGCCATTGCCGTTAACTACAACGGTAGATCCATAACCGTGGTGGTGGTGGTGGTGGTTGCCATCGATGCTGTTGTTAATTTCCTTTGACATTCTGTTTGGTATTTGTTTGATTCAATTTGTATAGTAGAAAGTTGGATCTTCTGTCCTTAATCTGTTTGTTCCTTTTAGAGGGTGGGTAGTTTAACAAGATTATCCTAAAGTTACTATTTAATTCTTATAAAGATGATCCTACGTGGTAAAGCAGAGCAATGTTCTGCGATTAACGCAAATGATCTATGTGATTTGTCTACGTTGCGTACTGCTTTCGTCATCGTTGTGCTCGTTTATTGGTAGTAGTCGCGAAGCAAATTAATGATGATATCACTACAAACAACGTCAGTCCGAAAGTGGCTTGGAATAATGCTCTGGATACTATAATTAATTTAGTCTTAATTATTGAGTGTGTTACTGATAAAACAACCATCCTTCTATACACGATTTGTCACAAGAATTAGTTTGGAAGAAAATAGAAGAATGAATCATATTATAATAGTAGTAATCTAAAAGACTTATAATAAAATATGTTAATATGTTAAAGTTGTCCCATAAAAAATCCAGAAGTTCTCAATTTATCTTTTCTCCACTGGGACATAGTCCCAACAACTTCCGGCCGTAGACCACGATAAGCTCTACGTTGAGCTTCACACCATTGGATTATTTATTTTTTTGATATCTCTTCTTCACTTAAAAATTCCTTTTTAAGTTTAAGACGTTTTGTACAAGACTTGGGTACATTCCCATGGATATTTGCATATTGTTCGGCACGATTGAAGTTCTCAATCCAATTATTGTCATCAGGAGTCCATCGAGTAGCCATTCCTACTAACAAACGTGAATGTCGTTGATTATCAGTTTCATTTACACTTCCAAATCCGTGTTCGGAATGTGCTCTTCGTTGATTATCAGTTTCATTTACACCACCAAATTGTGTTACCGTACGTGAATTTCGTTGATTATCAGTTTCATTTACACCTCCAAAACGTGAATTTCGTTGATTATCAGTTTCATTTATACCTCCAAATCCTTGTTCCGAACGTGCTCTTTGTTGATTATCAGTCTCATTGATACCACCAAAACTTGAATTTCGTTGATTATCAGTTTCATTTACACCTCCAAATCCTTGTTCCGAACGTGCTCTTTGTTGATTATCAGTCTCATTGATACCACCGAATCCTTGTTCCGAACGTGATCTTCGTTGATTATCAGTTTCATTTATACCTCCAAATTGTGAATTTCGTTGATTATCAGTCATATCAGGACCTCCATAGGACGTTCTCGCCAAGATGATGGAAGCGAGTCTTCTTGCCTCAATGTAAGCTTTGTTCATATCGTCTAGTAAGTCATCATCGGCATCTAATAGTCTCGCAATGTCTGGTACATTTAACCAAACTAGTGGTGCTGAAAGCTCATGATTTCGGAAGATCATAGGTAATATAAAGTGGGTACCTCGATGATTAGGATATCTTAGCGGACGGAGGTTACGAGGATTATCACTTCCACCCATTGATTTCAACTGTAAATGATGGATATTCCAACCTCCAATGCTGGTGGAATACTCGAGTCCGTCCATGATTCTCTTTGTCTGTTTAAACGATAGTTTATTGATAGTATCATCGGTCCAGGTCGGATTTGCTTCCTTGATATAATCGTAGCACGTCATGAACTTCTTGTTGGGGTTGTACTTCAACATGGAAAAATAGCTATTCCAACTAGTGATTGTCTTGCGGTCCCAATTCTCCCGATGATTCATGAAGTACTCATATGTCGCTTCGACATCATGAATGCCGTCCTTGCAAAATCGTTCGTTTAGCATATCTGGATTTTCCTTGTTCTCGGCCTTACGGAGTAAGTCTCGATGATCGGACCAACTAGAACTTTCATCTTCTTCGGTAGGACCTTCTTCTTCGGGATGACCTTCTAGTATTGAAGGAATGGCAGAAGCAGAAGCAGTAGCAGTAGAAAGATATGACGGTTTATGTTCATCATCAGTTTCATTGTCCCCTTTTAAAAGAATAGAGAACAATGAATACATGTATGAGTAACTTACATATAAAACTTACATATAAACAATATTTATAAATGATAGTAATAATAATAAAACAACAACCACAATAATACTTACGTTCTTGAGTGTCGTCGTCATCATCACTATCACTGTCATATAAATCTCTCTCACACAGACCTGGCATACTGTTATCATCATCATCATCATCGTCATCTTCCTCATCATCATCTTCATCGTCGTCGTAATCCTCGTCGTCGTCGTCATCATCATTATCACTGTCACATAAATCTCTCTCACACAGACCTGGCATACTGTTATCATCATCATCGTCATCTTCGTCAGGGTCTTCGTCAGTATATTGTGGCGGTGGCTTACGATCAGTAGTAGATGATACCCTACCGTAGCTGAGCTTACTACGTTTCTCATTCTTGGTGATGTCATCGGATGATCGTTTCTTCTTGGTGGTACATGCCGTTGTAGTAGCTGACGCCGTTGTAGTAGTAGTAGTAGGAGTAGTCGATGCCAATGCAAGTTGCTTGCAACGTGAACCGGATGATCCTTTCTTGTTCTTGGTGGTAGATGCCGTTGTAGTAGTAGTAGTCAATGTCGTTGTCGATGCCGATTGCTTACAAGCTGATGGTAAGACAGGAAACTTCTGGTCGTAGTTATCAGCGGACTTAGAGTTGTTGGAGAGTTTTGTGTTGTTGGAGGGTTGAGTAGTCAAGCGTCGTGTAATTTCTTCCCAAGGGCCATCATCTTCAGTATCAGTGGGTGGAACTTTCCATGCAAAACCTTTTTGATTGTTTGAGGTACTCATATTGCTTCGATATGGATTTCTTTATTTTAGTTAATGTAGAAATAGATTTGATGTTGTATCAATTCTTGTTTTATGTTAGTAAAAAATGAATGTAAAAAAAGTAATGAGAATTATCAATTCATTATTATTTGTACATTCATTACATTTTTTAGGTAGGAATCTACCAGATTGTACTAAGGTTGTCTTGGATGTTTCTCTTTCAAATTATGAGAATGTGTTCATTCGGCGGAGAGATGATTCTCTTTCAAACAGTACCGCCGTATTCTGAAATTTGGAGAATGTGTTCATTCGGCGGAGAGATGATTCTCTTTCAAAAAAAAAGAGTCACAATTGTGAGAACAAGATTAGACTTGCCAGATGCTTCCCAAATCGATCATTCTTTCTATGGACAAATACGTGTCTGTTCAAAGGCATATGTAAAAATTGCATAAATGTAAAACATTACATTCAAAGTTTATGGAGATTGTTCATTCACAGCAAGATTGAAATGATTCATGTCACCGATAAGTAGGTGATTGATAAGCATGACGTATTAGTGAATCCTCAGTCGTGCATGAAGAACAACCATGATGTGCGCGACTCCAATGGTGTGACCGATATACAGACAGACCTTGGAAATGACGTCATCACTTCAATTTCAATGCGCGCATGCCTGCGCGCAGAGAACTGATGTAATGACAGACCGGATGTGATAAAGAAAATCCCATGGTTCAGTTCTTTCAACATAAAATTGATATTGATATTGATGATGACGACGACGATGACGACGTCGTCGAGGGAGATGAGTCTAATTCATCATATGACACGCCATGGAGATTGTCGGGAGATGTGCGGAATGATCGAAGATCCTTTCCAGCAAACTGTACATCCTTCTTATCCCCATAGCATTCACGAATTTGCTGCTAGCAAACTCAGCTCTGTCATATGACATGGTGTGTTGCGTTGTTGTTGTGTTGTTGTTGTTGTGTTGTCGTTGTTGCGATGTTGTTGTTGCGTTGTTGTTGTTATTATTATTATTAGCATCATGATACTGTCCTTACACAAACAACCAACTGTTTTCAAACTAACGGACAACACCACCGGCTGATGATGTTGTGTCAGGTTCCAACAAAAGAGATGTAGAGATAGAGGACGTACACTATAGTTGTAACCATTCATTGTCGTTCGAAAAGGTTCAGTGCCAGTAAATTCCTTTAGCAGGACAGTCGCCACGTTAACGATTTAACGTTAACGCACTCCCCGCGTAATAACAGGACCGTACACTATTGTTGAACAGGAAGCGACAAGAACAGAAAGTTTCCTAGAGTGATGTTTGCTTTATTAATAATAATCGTCGTACAGTACTCGTTGTTTCGTATTAGGAATTTGTGAGTGTTGTTGTGGTTGTGTTGTGTTCGACAACCTTGGTGTGTTATTCAGGAGTCGAAAAAAATCAGTAGCTGTGTTAAATTATACATAGTACTCAAGCGTAAGAGTCATATGTCGTACATAAGCCCCGCGGAGTAGAAATACGAACGCGATGAGATTAGTGAGTGAGAATGCACGTGTATGCATTATTGAGATAAAAGAGAACCGAAAGTTAGCTAAAAGCCAAAATCGTACTGTTTGGAGTTGAAGTGACCTTGTCGAAGCAGTTGTCGAAGCAATTGGAACCGAGCGCAAATAAGAGAAGTGCTTAGGTATATTTATACAAACCGGAACACGATTAGGAAGAGTGTCCGAATACATAGAACACGATTATGAAGAGTGTTATACATATGGAAGTCGAACAGATGTCGATGTCCACCTTTGAACCGCTAATGCGATATATATGCATTGAGGCGAAGTGAGTTAGGAACAGAAAGTTGTATGCAGGGTTACTGGAAACCGCAATACTAAAATACGAAGAAAAGAGCAGAATTACCTCGATTACGAGAAATGAACAATTACTGTCTTTTATTGTTGAGAAATTGTAATAACCATAGACTAATTAAACAAGTGTGTTAATAACAACTTTTGCGTTTGAACATATCGTTGTCTGGAAAGATAATAGAAATATCTACATTTACAGAGTGAACATTGTTCGGAAGGACTTTCAGCATTCTAAAAGGGAGAGTATCCTGGTAGAACATCGCAACCAGTCTATAAGAATCGAGAGTATCTTTTCTTACCGTCATAACAGAATCTTACAAGACCAAAGAGTAAGATTGTCTGAATATCAAATCCTATTTGATACTGAACCCGTTTCAACAATCATCGATTGTTTGTGAAACTTATCAGATTAACAGTCGCAATTCTATCCTATAGAACTGCTGATCAACTTCCTTTGATTTCATTTTGAACATCAAGAGGACCGGAGATCCAATTAAATTTAATTGATATTATTGAATTAACGATCTCGAAAGAAGTCTAAATACAATATACTCATACCTCAAGTCTTACCGAATAAGCAACTAAGAGAAGTCATTCAACTGTGAATGAATCAAGAAGAAGAAAAAGAAGGAACAGCTAATAATCCACTACCCAGCACAGGAAGTGATAATAGCGATAGTCCATCTTATTCTTACTTATCGGCAGCCAGCCTATCGCCAATACCCGAAGCGTCGATCGACAGCTCTACTCCTCCAAGAGAAGATCCAGGTCTACTGACACCTTTGCGTCAAAGTACTACCTCTCCAAGGTCCGCGAAACCACTCAAGAGAAAGCAGCAATATCTATCGACGAGAGGAGAAGCAGAAACTGAAGCGAAACTAGATCATAACAACAGCGCTCTAAGCGGCTCTAGTTCCGGCGATTCAACAGATTCTGCTATACCCAGCTTGGATTCATATCTAGCAGGACATCAGATCAAATCTATTGTCTCGAAAGAAACAACAAACGACCCAGAAGAGAGTATCGAAAGAAACGACGATAACGACAAAGGAACAAGTCCACCCGATCCTTCAGATCCTCAAGACCCATCCGATCCACCTGACGATCCTTCTAAGACTACAATGCCGTCCACTCGAACAACACCTACGGTAGCGACAACTGCTATAGTTCAAAAAGATCTAGAACATCTGTTAGTAGATATCATGTCACTTAAGCTCACAGATTATGTCTCGTTAGCACTTCACCGTCAAGGATGTCGTTCCTTTGAAGATTTCTGTGTATTAGATGAAATTGACACAGACACTCTTCAATACGATACGGTAGATGGTATTTCTAATACGATTAAAGCAGAGCCATGTAATTCGACAGACAGGAAGAAGATCAAGCGTGCTGTTGCCTACTGCGCATTTCGTGAAAGTGATGGATCTGATGTTGAGAGACGTAATCCAACAGCATGGGTTGCCGCTGATTACTCTACATGGTGTAGAACTGGATATCCTGCCTGGCTTATCACACTCTCGAATGCAGCGTCAGTAACCTCATCTTCAGAACGAGTGGTAGCTCAGCTGGTACTATCTTCTTACCTAAAAGCCAATTAGAAAAGGACCAAGATGCATTGCTGGTTAGCTGGAATAGAAGCCCAAGAGATATTGCTAAATATCCACATATCAAGGATGATGTAGGTTACGGAGAATGGTTTATCAAGATGAAACGGCAATTGAAGGCTGATCGATTATGGCGGGTAGCAGCACCTAATTGGACAATTGCTAAGAATTGCAGTCCAGGATCCGATACAATTTTAGCCGAACTTCAGCTAAACTATTTCGAACAGATCCTAGCTGCAGTTCTTCAGAATCCCGAAGGTAAAGGTTTACTAACCACACATCCAGAAGATTCACTTTATGTATGGAAAAAGCATGAGGAACATCAGACGTCATCAGATTCTGCAATGCAAGGTACACATATCTTGATGAATAAGATAATGTCTTTAACGATTACTAAGTTCGATACAAGATACGAATTTCTCATTTCGTTCCAAGAATGTGCTGACAAGTATGACAAGATCGCAAGAAAGCCTCTCGACGAAGATTTTAAGATTATGCTTCTTCAAAAAGCCACTAATCCTGATGTCGCTCTATCCAATAGTTGGGTACAAAAGACAGAAGCAAAGAGAGCCAATGCGTTACCTGGTGCACCTACTGCTGTTTCATATACGGAATACCTAAAGTTCCTAATGCAACAATCAAAGGTACACGATTTGAACACTCCATTCAAACGGCCAACTCGCCATGCGCATCAAGCTGAATCATTTTACAATGATAATGACAACGGCGTTATCGACGGAGAAGACGATGGTACTAGTGATTTCATTGCAAATATGTCCATTTCTGGTGAAAACTATGAGCAATGAACAAACGGTACTCGCCTTCGCCGCTTATCAACGCAACCGTCCACCACCTCGTCCTCGAGATCCAGAAGCTGATATCGACCAAGCAATCTACAGCAAGTGTCTAGGGAATTTCGCATTGCATGAGCAAAGAGCCAACGGATATCAAGAAGCAGATTCTTAAACAGAATAACAATAAATCTCCTAAGCAAGGTGCTAAGAAGAATAGTGAATTAGCTGTTTACATGGGTCAGTCCGAAGGCTACGAAACAGATACATCTGCATATTCAGAAGCTACGTACGGATACGACGCTGATGACAATGACGATCAATCTGTTATTGAAGCTACCGAGCTAGTTGCAAATGCAGCAAGAAGACGCCCCAATGGAATCCTCAAGAAGAAAGATCTTCCAAAGAAGACCGATCTACCAATTGCTGATCCACGAAGAATGCTGTCCAATAGATCTACACCATTAATCGGAAAAAGATGGAAATATCACGGACATCTCACGTATACAGCCTCTATGGCAGTAATCCGTCACAGATTCGATCCAAGTCGATTCTTCGCAAGCAGTTTCCATCGAAGATAACTATGTCATATCCGTCAATGCAACCCAAATTCTTTGATGAACCGCTTGCATTAATGGACGGAGGTGCTAATGGTGGAATCGCAGGCAGCGATATGAAGTTATGTCATACAACTCAGATGGGACGACGTGTAATATTGGCATTGAGGTGATCATCCAAATGACGGGCAAGAAACTCGGTACATTTTGCGCTGTGATCGAAACTCGATTCGGACGTGTTCTAGCAATATTCCATCAATATGCTCATGTACCCGAACAAAGACGATCAATTCATTCTAAAATGCCAATTTCAAGCGCATCACAACCTAGTTGGTGATACAGCGACAGCCTATGGCGGTCTTCAACGCATCGATACAGCAGCACGGGTATCAACTACCTCTAACTATTCGAGCAGGATTACCTACATCCGTCAAACGTATCCCACCGACGCTGATTGAACCTTCCACAAGTACAATTTACTTCACCTTCTCAATGGGATCCCAATCTTAATGATGATAACCGTACATCAGAAGAAATGATACAACATTTCCTCCTATTCCTAAAGAGCCATCGATAACTTCTATGATGAATATGAACGAACTAACTACGAATATTTACCAAAAGCGTGTAAATAAAACCGTTGAAGATTGAACCTGAAGATGATAACAGTGTTGGTACTATGCCTGGTTTTACAATCGAGCTCGAGAAGATTCCTCAAGTGATGATGATGTGTCGTGAAACATATCAAACCATCTACCTCAATTGAATGGAATGTTCCAATCGATGACTCCAATGGGAAAAATTGTATGTCCTCGACTTAGGAAAAGTAAGCTTCAAACGTCGTATTCGAATCAAAGAAAAACGACTCAAAGCTGCGTCCTCTAAACAAGAACTGACTGACAAGAAAACATCTGCTTCTAAAGCTAATGATTTACCAATCCCAATTATTGATAACATGGGCAATAATGAGAATCATTACAATGGTAGACGATAAAAATTCTTTCCGGCAGAACGTAATTCAGCACCGACATTATTGAGGATAATAATATCGAAGATTGAACGATAAATATTTTATGACTCCACTGAATACTCTTCATGATCCTAAACATCTTTGTTGACACTGTATCCGACACAGCGTATCTAGATGACATGTCGACGCCTCGACCTACGGAGCACGAGTACTGGGAAGACTTTCTATCAAACGAAGTCACTCAACGTCTTATTTATCAAGGCATCATTGATTCCTGTGAACAATATGACATCAACGCTAACGATATAGCTTCTGTAATGACGCCTCTCAAGCCAAGATATTCGGTACCTACACCGATTGACTACGAATCCAAACGGAAATATTTTGCACATCTACCGGCAGATATTATTAGAAATACCTTTAAGAATACAACGCAAAATATGAAGCTGCCTCCATCTACGAACCTGCACAAGATGTTCAAGTCACCTAATCCTTCTGCAAACCTCAAACGTCGAGACGAAGCTGATGCAACTGACATGATCTATTCAAATACACCTGCTATAAATGGTGGTGAGAAATGTGCTCATATCTTCGTTGGTAAAAAGTCAAAACTGACTGATGCATACAAGGTTAAAAATGGTTCTTCTGAAGAGTTTCTAGAAAGCCTACAAGATCGAGTCCGTTATCGAGGATGTCCTACAGGATTAGAAGCAGATAATGCTCCTATGTACCGCGGTTGGAAAAACTCACGATATCTCCGAGATATATGTATTTCCCAGTGGCAGTGTGAATCGAAATATCAGCATCAAAATTACGCTGAAAATCGATGGCAAACTGTCAAGCGGTACACTAACCGAGTCATGGATCGCAGCGGCTGCCCTCCTTACATTTGGTTTCTAGCATTATCGTATGTCATCTTCTGCCTCAATCATTGTGTTGATCCTATGCTCGGAGATGGAACCAAAAGTCCTTTGCAAATCGCGACATTCCAAATGACCGATATTAGTCCTCTGCTGTACTTTTATTTTTGGGAACCTGTTTATTTTCTTCTCGATGAAAAAGAACGAAAGTTTCCAGGAAAATCAAAAGAATGCAGAGGCCATTGGGTAGGAGTATCAGAACACATTGGAAACAAGATGACCTACAAAATCATTACAGATGATACTGGAGAAGAAATTTGCCGATCTGCCATACGTACTGCACGGGACACTACGATGAAGAATCTACGCGAAGATCCAATCACGATTGATGATAACCTACTCAACGTAGAAGATATCATTTCTCCAGCAGAAGAAATTGCAAATATCAAGTTAAAAGAAGTAACCTCGGGAAATACTTTTAACAATTTTGATACTACAGCAATATTAAAGAACATCGACGACCAACTACAAGAGGAACTGAAAGTAAAAGCAAAAGCTAAAGCTCATCAACTACAAGAAGAAGCGGATGACTACTTTTTTGATTCAAATGAACAGCAAACTGGTCATTTTAACACAGCACCTCCTGTTGTCCCCGTTAAATCGTCGCTGCCCAAACGTTCATCTACTACCAAGTCGAAACATGTAAAACCTAAGAAATTACGCGACTTACATCCAAAAGATCCAAGTAGAGGAAAAGGAACACGTAGTAGTAAACGTTTGCGAGATATGAACATTCATGCAATGAATGCACTCATGACAAACGAAGTACAACCTGAACAAGACCTTCCGTTATCAACTAGTCGCCAACAAGAACATGTTACGGATATCAACCATCCCACCAACCCACGGCCATCGCCTCTAACCCGTCAACAGGTTCTGAAAAATCGTGATACGCATATCACCGAACAAGAAGATCAATTTGTCTATCTACGAGAAAATGGGGAGAATGAAAATCCTATATGGCAAGAATTTGAGTTTCCTCTCGAAGACGAAAATGGTAACGCGGTAATCGGAGAAGACGGCAAACCGATGGTAATAATAGCACCTCCACCAAGTGACCTAGTAGGAAGAGTATTTCTAACCAAACCAGACGAGAGAGGTGAAGTTAATCGAGCACGAGTTGTAGAACTTATCAAGAACTTCGACGGCGAAGTAGAGAAGAATCAAGATCTAATCAGGTTCAAGCTTAACTATGATCACAGTTCCCAAGAAGATATCATGTCTTACAACGAGATCCTAGATTACATCGAAAGAGAAGAAAACAATGAAGACGGACATCATTGGAAGTTTCGTACTATATTAGGACACGTGCATACTCCTGTGGGACACAAGGAAAGAATGGGGAGTGACTATAATGTCAAGACGGCTTGGGAAACTGGAGCAGTTTCGGTTGAACCATTGGACTTCCTTGCTAAGGATATCCCAGTTGATCTTGCTATATATGCCAAGAAACACGACCTACTTGAGTTAGAGGATGGAAACGCTTTAAAAGAATTGCTAACCGAGATCAGCATATTCGACGACTTGTGAAACAAGCCAAGCTACGTTCCTTCCGTGTTACTCCGAAGTACAAGTATGGATTCTCTATACCACGCAATTACAAGGAAGCCCTTGAATTTGACGAAAGGAACGGAAACCATAAATGGCAAGAAGCAAATGTACTGGAACATGCGCAACTAACCGACTATGCAGTATTCAAGAATAAGGGTAAATTCAACGAAGCAAAGATACCAGAAGGATATCGAAAGATTCAGGTTCATACTATCTTTGATGTGAAACACGATGGCAGACACAAGGCTCGAGTTGTAGCTAATGGTAATCTAACGGATGTACCTCTTGAATCTGTTTACTCAGGTGTTGTTTCATTACGTGGCTTACGTACATGCATATTCTTAGGAGAGCTGAACAACATGACTCCATGGGCTACTGATATTGGAAATGCTTATCTTGAAGCAAAGACCACAGAAAAGGTATGTATCAAAGCAGGGCCAGAATTTGGGGAGCTACAAGGAAACCTTCTTATCATCGATAAGGCTCTTTACGGACTACGACTTAGCGGAAAAGCTTTCAACATTTTGCTATCTGACTGTCTACGAGACCTAGGATTCTTTCCATCTAAAGCCGAGTCAAGTATTTTCATGAGAAAATGTCCCACAAGAGATGTGTACGAATATGTGGCCACATATGTCGATGACCTATGCATTATTATGGAGAACCCGTTAGAGTTCCTCGAGCAGCTGTCGTCAGCACCGTACAACTTCAAACTGAAAGGTTCAGGAGAAGTTAACTTCCACTTAGGATGTGGATTTGAAAGAGACTCTGATGGAGTTCTATGTATGAACCCAGGTCGGTACGTCGATAAGATGGAAGATGCCTACAAGCAAGTCTTCAAGGAATTGCCTAAACAGAAGTACAGATCGCCGTTAGTAAAAGGAGACCATCCAGAGCTTGATACAACCGCATTCCTTGACCAAGACGGAATTGAGATATATCAATCATTAATAGGAGCTATGCAATGGGCAATCTCTATAGGACGATGGGATATTCAATCGGCAGTAATGACCTTATCAAGTTTCAGGGCTCAACCAAGAAAAGGACATCTTGAAAGAATCAAACGTATCTACGGATTCTTATGCAAGTTCAGGCATTTCAAACTACGCTTTCGAGTTGATGAACCAGATTATTCCGGTACTCCACCAATGCCACCTTACGATTGGAGCCATTCCGTATATGGAAACCCAACTGAAGACATCCCTAAAGATGCACCGCCTCCACTGGGAAAACGAATCGTTTTGACCCATTACTTCGATGCAAATCTAATGCATGACGTACTCTCCGGAAAGGCAGTTACAGGCGTAGTTCATTTCTACAACAAGACTCCAGTCGATTGGTATTCCAAGAAACAATCTACTACAGAGACTGCAACATACGGATCTGAATTCCTAGCATGTCGAACTTGTTTCGAACAGATCATTGATCACCGACAGTATCTACGATACCTTGGAGTACCAGTGGGTGGGAGACTACGCATGGGGAGACAATGATGCTATGATTAATAGTGCAACCATACCTGACGCAAAGTTACATAAACGACATAACATTCTGTCATTTCACTTTGTTAGAAGCTTAATTGCAAGTGGTTTCATTAATCTGCAACATATCAAATCGGAAAGTAATATCGCGGATATACTTACGAAACATTGGGGTTACCAAAGTACTTACGAGTTGATCCGTCCAATCTTTCATTTTGGAGGTAACACGGCCGCGCTGTATTTTGATGATACATTAGAAGTCGATCGCTACATTACTCAATCAGAGTTAGATGAAATCGTTACGATCAATGGGGAGTGTTAAATTATACATAGTACTCAAGCGTAGGAGTCATATGTCGTACATAAGCCCCGCGGAGTAGAAATACGAGCGCGATGAGATTAGTGAGTGAGAATGCACGTGTATGCATTATTGAGATAAAAGAGAACCGAAAGTTAGCTAAAAGCCAAACATCGTTTTGGAGTTGAAGTGACCTTGTCGAAGCAGTTGTCGAAGCAATTGGAACCGAGCGCAAATAAGAGAAGTGCTTAGGTATATTTATACAAATCGGAACACGATTAGGAAGAGTGTCCGAATACATAGAACACGATTATGAAGAGTGTTATACATATGGAAGTCGAACAGATGTCGATGTCCACCTTTGAACCGCTAATGCGATATATATGCATTGAGGCGAAGTGAGTTAGGAACAGAAAGTTGTATGCAGGGTTACTGGAAACCGCAATACTAAAATACGAAGAAAAGAGCAGAATTACCTCGATTACGAGAAATGAACAATTACTGTCTTTTATTGTTGAGAAATTGTAATAACCATAGACTAATTAAACAAGTGTGTTAATAACAACTTTTGCGTTTGAACATATCGTTGTCTGGAAAGATAATAGAAATATCTACATTTACAGAGTGAACATTGTTCGGAAGGACTTTCAGCATTCTAAAAGGGAGAGTATCCTGGTAGAACATCGCAACCAGTCTATAAGAATCGAGAGTATCTTTTCTTACCGTCATAACAGAATCTTACAAGACCGAAGAGTAAGATTGTCTGAATATCAAATCCTATTTGATACTGAACCCGTTTCAACAATCATCGATTGTTTGTGAAACTTATCACTATTATTACCCAATTATGATAGAACCCCTTCTATTTTATACTCTAAGGAAGAGTAGGAAGAGAACAACAAATACAAGATGCATTATTATTTTAGCTGTATTTTGGTGATAGGACTTACTGGATGCATACAATAATTCTCTTACTTGCACCTCCCTCCAGTTACCAACCAAAACTCAAATGCTTTCTCTGTAGTTGTATGCGATGAAAAAATTCGCAAACAAACCATCTATTTTGATCCCTGTTTTTTCCCTGCTTCCTTTTGTGTGTTTAGAACTTTATTAAATAATCAACTCCTCTTTTTTAATGGTTGTACTGTACAGAGAAATGGATTTTTACCATTCATGGTCGTCGTATTCTCAACCCACGATTGACTTTTTCTTTTACTTTTCCTCCATGCAACGAAATTTGTCTACGAGAATAGAGCTGGAAGAAATTTAATACGATAAAAGTTAGGACACGGAGAATGAATGATTGGAGATTGAACGCTTTTTTTTCTCTCTCACTGCATATGAATGCACGTACTTTTCTCTTATGAATTCGTGTGAACAGCTTTCGTTGCACGGAGGAGTAGCAGTGAGTGTCAAGATCTCAAAATCTTGTTTTTTACAGAACAAAACATCACATCATGAATTATGACGACGACGAAGAAAAAAAAAGTAAAATAATGCATTCTAGTTTTCATTCTTATTTTACTGTATCACATAAATTATCATACACTGCACTACTGTCAGTATATCTGTATTGACATACGACATACAATAACTGTAAAAACAAATAGCAATTCATACATACTATAGTACAGAGCAGTGAGTGGTTGTGTCATTCATTTTAGTCCTGTGGTCCTGTTGTTCTACCGGTAAAGAAGAAAAAGGAAAGAAGAAGAAATAAAACAGCAGGCAGGATCGACAGAGAGGCAACAACAACAACCAAAAAATACGGTAGCATTATTGTTCCATGTCAATAATTACTTATTATTGTCGTCGACGTCATCATCAGTTGTTACAATTACAATTACTTGTATTGTATTTCGTTATTACGAATGTTATATTGTATCAATAACTGCATTCAACTTTAACTTGAACGATAGTCAAAATAACAGTAGTAACAATAACAATAACCAGAGAGGTAATAACAACAGCAATAACAACATCAATAGCAATAGCAACAGCAATAGTAATCGCAATAACAATAGCAATAGCAACAATATGAAATTTGCATGGAAGAGTCGTGGAAGAAATCAACATGATTTAATTCAACAATTACGTAAGTCAGGTATAATCCGTACCGATATTGTACAACAAATTATGGAACAAGTGGATCGTAAGAACTATTGTTATTATCCAACAATAGATAGTGATAGTGATGCAGATGAAGATATAGACGAAGACTCTTCTTCTGTTATTTCTGAATTATGTTATTCCGATCGTGCATTATCCTTAATAAAAGGACAAACAATCAGTGCTCCACATATGCATGCCTATGTCTTAGAAGAAGTATTCCCATCATTAATAGAACAATATTATAATATTGTGAATAGAAGAAGTACTACTAGTAGTAAGAACGACGACGACGACAATGACGACAATGACGACAATGACCAATGACGACAATGACAATAACAATAAACAATAGGAACGAAAGAATGAAGATTTTAGATGTCGGTTGTGGTTCTGGATATCTTACGGCATGCTTTGGACGATTCATAGAATCACTTTCAACAACAACAACAACAACAACAACTGATACTACTACTACAGATAGTAGTAATGATCCAACATCATCAATGATGGCGGTTGATAATAATAATAATAATAATAATAGTCGTCCTACAATAATTGGAAAAGTATTTGGTATTGATATTCATCAAAGAGTTAGTGGATATGACAAGACAAAATTTGAATCGTCAAGATAGTGACCTCCTATTAGCAGAAGGAAGTAGTAGTACAAGTAAAGTAGTAGTATTATAAACTTATCCTGGGGGAATGGTTGGAAAGGACTACAAGAAGAAGCACCCTTTGATTGTATCCATGTGGGTGCGGCAGCAGAATCATTCCCATATGAATTAATGAATCAATTAAAAGTGAATGGTCTTATGATTTTACCGGTTGGTAGTCAAGAATCATTACAGCCACAATTATTATACAAAATTCATCGTATTGCAATAATAAGTTATTGATGACCAAACTATATTATGAAGATGATTTTGAAATACTACATTATTAGGTGTACGGTACGTACCATTAATTCATGATGATAATGATGACGACGATATAAATAGATAGGGTAATAATATAGTAATGAAGTTCATTCCATTCAATTCCTTATCAGGAAAATAAATAAAAAAGAACACTAGAGAAAAATAAATAAAACAACTAAGTTACAACAGATCAATTGAAAATTTAAGTTGAATACTACAGTTAATTGACAACAAACGTTTGTTCTATGTCATGGTTCTATCTGTCTATTGTCTTCTTGGGCTGTAGATATAGACACAGGAACACGAATGATGATTAGTAACATCGTATGACAATGAAGACCCATATCGATAACGATAATAACGGACGCTTGTCGTCAATAATAAGGAAGAATTTTAGAAAAAATTGCAGAACTATTACCACCCATTTGTGGTTATAGTCCTAGTAGTAATACTACTTTGTTGCAGTCATAACCAATAAAAATGACATCTACAGTATCAATCATCATGAGTGTTAAACAACTCACTCAATACTACTGTTTACCATTACTTCATCACTTTAGAAATGAACGAAGAGACATGAAACTACCACATACCATACCGCTTGAGCTATCGATAACGACGACTACTATTTATTATCCTAGAAACCATTATATGTGGGAGCATAGGCTAGAAAAATAGGTAGATGAATAATTTACTTAAGCATGCATACCTCTCTCTCTCTCTCTCTCTCTTGTAACAACAATACTAGTACCCCCGTGATCAGGCCAGACTTCCTCCTACAGTATCCTTTCTGCTCGATGAAATTGCAAAAACTCAAACGACATTGATTGGTTGGAAGAGTTATTTCAAGATCTATGTGGCGCGTTATTAAATAACGACGCGAAATTTCGCAGAAGGCATGATAGTGGTTGACCAATCAAAATCGATTTAGAAGAATCGCGAAATACGACAGATGACATACATTCACAACTTCACAAAGTAAAGATTGCATTTTCGATTTCAGATTTCAAAAATCTGCATTTTCGATTTATGTCTTTGTTAATGCGGCTATTGCAAGTACAGCACACAAGCATACTGAGCACAAATTTACTCCTATTTTAAGCGGGATAGACGATAACTACAAACAACCCCACAACTTTGAACAACCTTGACGACGAAACAAAATAACAACAGAACACGCTATGACGACTATACTTAATTGCAACGCGGGAAAAGGAAGAATGAGAATGATAATGAGAATGGTGGCAATGATAACAATGACTTTCTTTGCCTGCTGCTTCTATCGTCGCCTTTGTTGACAGCATCATTTGCGGTCGTTCCATCAAGAACAACAAGAACAACAACATCAAGTACTACTACTACTACTGCCACTTCCTCCTCCTTAAGTATGTCGTCATCAGCAACAACGTTACAACACGTATCAGATTTTTACCAAAATTTTCCAATCCAAGCAGCTGTATTAACCTGTGGTGTAAAAGCATCAGTTGCTGATACAGTCGCACAAATCAAATCACAAGCATCATTACTACAATCAAAAACAGCATCGGTAGTAAAAAAATCAAGCAAGACAGACAATAACATGAGCAGTAACAATAACAATAACAATAACATCATTCAGAATTTCAATTTAGATTTAAACTATTTCAACTTTTGGGAAGGACGACGTAATCTCGCGTACGTGCTATACGGTGGGATATATATTGGATTAATGTCATACCTGGAATATAGTTATGTATTTCCTTCATTATTTGGTTATGAAAAAACAATACAAATACTAATTGAAAAAGTTTTATTTGATAATTTCTTTGTTGCACCATTTATATGGTTACCACCAGCCTACATTATTAAGCATGGGTATATAGTGGCGACGATAGTGGCGGTATTGATGACAACAACAACGATAACAATGACAGTACAATCAGTCTCATATTAAAGGAAGGGTATAATAAATATATGCATGATATTATGAATAATAATTTACTAACAATGTATTGGACGATATGGTTACCAGCACAAACTATATCATTTTCTATTGTACCTGATCATTTACGTGTTGCTTTTATGGCATCTATAAGTTTTTTTGGTTTATATTATTTTTCAACTGTCTGCCATCATCAAGCAGCTCAATTCATCAGATACTAGTTCAGAACAATAATTAAGTTAATGCACCGATTCCTCTACTAAATACATTCATTTTTTAAATTTAGTATAAAGTTTCCTTTCTTTAGTTCTTTTTTTTCTTAGTATTTTGATCGTGTCGTGTAGAATAAACTTTTTAATTTTAATTTAGATCTTTTGTTCAATAAGTGAAACGCCAGTCAAGTTCGATCTCAGTTGAATATTAAGAATGGTAATTACGTCTATCTTGGGAAAGCAGTACAGCTACAGTAGTGATAAAAATACACGACTTCCTCGCCGCTCGTAATAGTACATATTCCATATTAATTGATATTAATTTACCTGCACCAGTTTTTGTGTTTGTATCGCGTGTTATTGGAATCTCGATTTGTAGTACATAGGGTTACTCCGCCACGCACGCACTACTACTCATAGCTTTTTACCGATTGCTTTTCTTATTCTTATTCTTATTCTTATTCTTATTATTTATAGTGTACATTACGCATTATACTGTTACGGTAAAATCGCATTTTATCGAACTTTTATGAACCATCTTGAATTTGTGTCGTCCTATCAGCAGCTTTTGATTGTCCATCTTGAATTTTGTGCATTTACTTACGGCATTCTCTTGGAATGATCCACAACATCTTGAATTTGTTTCCAATTTGTGATTTTACATCTTGTATTTGTGCATCAACTTGTGTTTGTACACCTTGAATTTGTGCATCCACTTGTGTGTACATCTTGAATTTGTGCATTGACGACATTCTTGGAATTATCTACCACATCTTGAATTTGTTTATTAGCTTGAGCTTGTACATCTTGTATCTGTGAATTCACTTGTGTTTGTACATCTTGAATTTGGGCTTCGACTGGCATCCTTCGAATTCACAACCACATCTTGTATTTGTTTATTCACTTGTGTTTGTGCATCTTGGATAGGTACCACCACCTGTGATGTCACTTGATCAACGTATGGTGCTGTTACTTCATTTACTTTAATTGCTGTTTCTTGTAAGATAGGTGTTGCAACTTCCACAACTTTTGATGCTGTTTCTTGTAAGATAGGTGTGGCAACTTCCACAACTTTGGATGCTGTTTCTTGTATTATAGGTGTTGCCTGTTCCACAAATTTTGATGATACGTCTATCATAACTGGTGCAGCTGTGTCATAGGCTGATTTACTTCTTTGAGCCACAAATGGTATTCACAATTTTAATCATACTCCATATACCCAAGAACAAATTCGAAATAAATAATGATAGTCCACCACCA